>JAPYYR010002186.1:0-31541 GCA_030523065.1 Aphidius colemani
TGTTTAATTCGCGCAAAAAGATCAGGCTACATAAAAAACGTGTGTTGATTATATTCAGCCAGGAACTGAGAAGGAAAAAAATGGCTTATACAACATCGTAATACGCAATATAATAACAAAGCCGGAAGGTGGATATATGAAACACGCAGTCATTGCTGGAAGTTTCGTGCTTGATGCGGCTTTAAAGTAACTCTTGGTCAACCCATTTCTTTTTTATTCTACTTGTTTTACGTTATTTTGTTTTCTTTTTCAAAGTTGAATAGAATGATGAACTAAAAAGTAAAAATAATATAAAAAGCTCACTGGTTTTCTTTGACTCTTTTATTCTTTCTGTGTATTATATTATTCCGGAAGTACTATGATCACATCTTGCCAACTTTCTAATCTGTAGACGACACAGCAACATTTTATATTTTATAAAATATATATGTACATATAATAACAACAATAAGTATACCAAAGTTTTTTATGATAGCTTCTTAACGTAATGCATTTATTGTACAATAAAGAGCGTCTATGCGGAAAGTGCTATGAGTTTTAACGAGACATATTCAACTGACGTATTCAATGTGAATTTTCTGTGCTTCTCAATGGCTCTTATTCCGTCATTGCGGAAAGAAAAATATAAATAAATAAAAGAGATATTTAAAAAGAAACAAAAAAAACAATATAAAATAATAAAAAAAACTTCTCTAGCTATACTACGAGGCCAACTTTTTCGTAAAAAGAATAAAGAAAAAGGAAATAAATGAATTTTTTTTTTCTTTAAATTGAAATAAAACAAAAAAAATGAAAAAAAAAAGTATAGACAAAAGAAATAAAAGAAGCCAAAAAGAATAAAATGTACATCTTGGTGTTTCAAGCTGAAGCGTTTTCTACGATATCTTTTCAACATTGCAAATGCTCCACTTTTCACGGCTCGATAATTAATAGTCCTTCTTTGTATTCATTTTTTATTTTTATTTTACACGAGAAAAATTTTTTTCAACAGTCCATTGCATTCACTAAAAATTTTTATACTTATATACTATTATTAGCATTAAAAGTGGCGATATATATTTTCCAATTTAACTTGTCAATTTTCCTTTTATTCTTTTACGACTCTTAAAGTAGGTAATGAATTTATTAAAAAAAAATAAGGCGAAAAAAAAAGCAAAGATATCAAATGAATGAAAGAAGTGGCTTTTTTTCTTCTTAGTCTTTTAAATACCGAGAAAAAAGATGTACTTTTTCCAGATCATCGTGCGCTTTTGCCGCAAGCTACGATATTCGATTAATGCGCCATTTCCCGGAATAATAATCCACTGAATTACTAATCAAACTATCGCCTGGACGATCTTCATTAAATGAAATGAAATCCACTCGATTTCCGCGATGAATAACCTTCGGGCTACTATACACCACTTTGTGCCAACACTTAGAATAACTGCAAACTTTTTTTTTCTTATTTTTATTAATATTTATATCTATATTTAAAGTTTTTTTTTTCGCAAGCTTAATTTTAACACTGTAATAAAGATTTTTTTTTTCTAAACCAAACATATTTTTCTCATTTAAAATACAATAAAACCAAGGTGCATAAAAGAATTCACGTGTGGAAATTTAAAGTTTAAAAATTGGCTATCAAAATAAAATGGAAAAAAAAATGAAGAAAGTACTAAATGAAATAAAGTAAAATCAACGAAATAAAAGTATATAAAAAGGAAACAAATTAACAAAAAAATTTAAAAAAAAAATCCAGCATTCAGTAGCTACCGGAAGTGCGGAAGTGAGAAGTACATAGTACTTTCGCACGTTCGCGCACCCACCAGCAACAGGCAGGGCGTCCACGATTCAATTTCAATTTTACAAAGTGGTACTCGACTATTTTGGCCTGAGCATTTGAGAGGGCAATGAAATGAGTGCAAAAAAAAAAGAACTAAAAAATATAAGAGAAAAAATAATACAACTGAGAAAACCATGAGTTGAACAAAATAAATGTTAGGATAGTGTTCAACTGAAGGTATCAGCGTGGCTATTATATTATAGAAACAAAGAAAACCATTCCAAGTAGTTTTAATTGTTTGTAAAATTGGCAAGTCTACATATGCACACAGCTAAAGCTATATATCTGTAAATGACCAAAGCAGTGATCACAGAGAAACCCAGAACTAGTAATGAGGACAGTTAATAGTTATCCAACACATCAACATTAAACATAATACATAGTCTGACATCATAATTAGATGACAGTTAAACCACTTTAAATTAATTTATACCTGACATCAATTTACACAATTGTCTACTAACATTAAAATTATTTTAAATTGTTTTTTCTTTTGTAAAATCTTCTCTCCACATTTTCATTTCTATTTATGTCAAGGAAAAAAAAAGAATAATAATAAAAACAATGATAATTGTATAATCTTGAATGTGAAAAACACGTAGATGAAATGTGGTGAAAAGCCTTAGTGATGGCCCTCGGGACGCGACCTTGGTTATAAGAACTTTAAATTTCTGCATAAATATATATATAGAGAGAGAAAAGTTTAAGGAAAGGCCGAGGAAAGTGCAAAACCATGTTTCCGTTTGATTACTGGATGGGTGCGCGCTAACAGCATCCTTCATTTGAGAAAATTTTGATAATTTTACCACACCTCACTTTCACTTCATCTTTGACACTACAATATAGTATATCCATTAGCTACAACTCATACACTTTTTAAGAAAATAATTACATGACAATTGTCAAGTTATTTAATTAAAAGTTAAATATTATTTAATTATAAAAATAAAAAGTTTACACTCTGAGTTGTAAAATTAAAAATAAAATAAGAAAAAAATTAGTGAATAAAAAAATAATAATAATATTTAAAATAAAGAGAATTTCCTCTCTTTTTTTTTTTTCTTTCTCATAAGGCAATATACGTATTGTGTAGTATAACTGGGTAAATGGAAGGCGGATATGTTTAGTAGTAGTGGACTCCACCCGCTGTCCGCCCAGTATTAACTCGCGCTAAATTCCTGCCACCATTCTCAGCATCCTTTCGTTTTCGAAGGTATGTGTATGTGTATTATACGATAAGTCAAATTAAAAAAATTAAAATAAAACAAAACAATTTGAAAAAAAAAAACTAAATAAATAAATAAAGTCAAGTAAAATAATGGGAAAATATGAATATATTTTATAAGCAAGTTTATCATTTACACAGCTTTGAACTTTTTAAAAATTTGATCTATTATTTTTCTATTTACTTTTTATATGAAAATATGGTATCCATATGATATGCAAAATGTATGCAAGTATTATATTGTCTGACATGCCCATTCGTGACCTCTGCCCAAGGGATAAATAATTTTTTATAAATATGTGTACATAAATGTCGATAGAAATGTGGACCAGTCTACGAAGAGACGTAAATAAAAGATTAAGGTGGATGGAAATCACCCGACGCAGTGATCCTTTCCGATCAAAGTCCATTGGCATAAACATCACGAATACCGTTGTATTCGGTATATACAACTGCAGATATGCTGGCAGGTTTTACGTATCGTGAAATGTGTCGTATGATAAACATTTTCGTTATGTATTATACCATATGCTCTATGGCTTTCTGTATATCATTTCCATGAAAAATAAAAAAACCACTATGTATGATCTGACAATGTTCCCTTTTTCCCAATGTAAAAGTAATTCCACCTCAATGGTTAATAATTGGTTGAAAAAAAAATTCATAAATCAATTGAAAAGCTAAAGAAAAAAGTGGTGTAAATAAAAGAAGTTAAAAAAAAGTATATAATAAAGTAGAGGAGAATAATAATGGAAAATTTCTGCTAAGCGAAAAAGGTCGCACCTACGATGATAGATACACTTTGCAGGCATAATACGAATATAAAATATCCTGGCCACAAGGTATGCGCGTGACTTGAAAGTTAAAAACATCGTAATTATATAACCAAGCGTTATCGCCAAGTTTGACATTGATTGTCAACCTTTCTTGAGGGATAATTAATTGTCTCAACTCTCTCGAGGGTCTAATATACTCATGTACATCCTTAAATATATATTATACATTTTTTATTTTTCTATTTACTTATTTATTTATTTTTCCGTTCCACTTTTACCTTTTATTTATTTTTATTTTTTTTTTAATTTCCGTTGTACAAGTTTGTACTTGACAAACACTTTGTACATGTCGTATACTACAATGTTTTGAATAGTCATTTTGTTATGTGCACTGGCTTATGCAAACTAAAAATTATGAGATGAAAATTTTCATAATAAAAATACAATTGTCTATATATATATATTTGATAATTTTAAATTAAAATTTAATACAATAATGACATCAACACTACAATTATCAAATAAAATAATAAATTCATTATTGAAATTCAAAAAACTAAATATTTGATTTTATGAAAAGATTGACAGTGTATATTTAAATACGTATTGAGTTTTTCTTGATCAAATGCTAACGCGATTTATCGTTTAAATATTCACAGTGAACATAAACTTGAGACGAGTACCTCAATGGAAGCGTACATTCAATGCGTATATGTACTATGAACAGATAATGGAGATTCAATTGAAGCATCTTCTCAATCATCTGTCAGTATACTTCACCTCAGATGAGTATTGCATTTTTTATAAATAAATTTTTTTTTTTTATCTTTATTTCCGATGTATATAAGAAAAACTCAATAATCTTGTATTTTCAACAGATAAATTTTTATAAGATTTAAAAAGAAAAATATATACATCAAGTTTACTCAGCTTTTTTTTTT
Organism: Aphidius colemani; assembly: GCA_030523065.1. Taxonomy (NCBI): domain Eukaryota; kingdom Metazoa; phylum Arthropoda; class Insecta; order Hymenoptera; family Braconidae; genus Aphidius; species Aphidius colemani. The sequence goes on from JAPYYR010002186.1 coordinate 4,768, forward strand.
TTTTCTGTTTAATAATATCTATGTATATATCAACTCAAATATTAAGAAGTACCGTGAGTTAAAAAAATAAACCTAAATTCATTCATGCATAAAAAATCTTCATTCTTTATATTTTTTTTTTCTATCTTTATAAAGCATCAACGAAAAAATCAAGAGGCCAGAATAAAATACAAGTCAATTGGAAAAAATACTCGAGACTTTTCGTGTTCTCCTTTTTTTAAAAAAAGATTTGTTTCAAAATAAAATAAGAAATGATGAAAGAGATATGGAGTTTTTTCTTCAAAAGATTTAATGTTTTTCGGAGCTTTACGTCACGATACTTCAATAGCAGGACAAAAGACTTTACTATATCAAAAAACGAATTTGTACATGTATTGATATGTATACGAGTCTGCGTGAAAGTGGGTAAAAGTAAACTTGAACCATCCGGATGTCCTTAGAGTACATTCACGGAGTATATTCTGCGTCAATAGTTTCCTTTTATCACAATACATGCATCACAAGGACTTTGTCAGCTCCTAACTCTACTCATTTTACTAACGTTTTTTTTCGGCAATCAAAATTTTTTCATTGTCTATATTCGACACTTGAGACAGATATAGACAATCATTTTAGTTCAAATTTCAATTGAGTATTAAACACTTGTGGAAATGAGTATATATTTAATAAGCCACAAGAGGGTTGACAAACTGTAGTAAAACAAAACGACCAATTCAATCATTGTCCCTTTTCCAAAATTGATAAGATTCTAATGGTAGAATTTTTTAGTTGTATATAACACTGATCACGTATACATAGATAAACTGAATGTATATATATGTAATGTGTAATAAAAAGGTTAGGTTGTAAAACACGCGGATAAAGCTGCCATGGCGTAAAAGTACTTAATGAAGAACACTTGATACGAAAAGGACCAAAAAAAAAAAAGGACCAAGGACTACCAAGTAAACTGTCTTCTCTAAGGCTCTGTCCACGAAATTAAATTTTCACCAAATTTACCGCTCTTAGTCCTTATACCTGCTGTCAGTTTTTTTATTATTATTTTTTCTCTATCTTTTTCATTTTTGCTGACTTTACTTTACAAGAGGTCTTTGCTACATGAGAGGCTATATACTCGAGGCAAAAAGCCGAACGGCTATCATCCTTTCTGATACGCTCAACACTCTGGTGGGTATACATCTATTTGTGTGTCCTCTTGAATTCCCGAAGGAAGATAAACTTGTGGGATAAAAAAGTAATTACAAGGAAGAGAAAAAAATAAAAAAATTCAGCATGTTGCAACAATGCTAAATATGATTAAAGTCCTTGAGGTAAAATTGACATTGGGGCGAATTGAATTGTGGGGCAGCAAAACGCCAGCCAGTCGACTATGCAAATACAACTAGATCTAGTATTATTTTACGATTTCTCTCGCTAGTTATGTGCGATTCTATATAAAAAAAGCTCTTTTTCATTTCAATTTTGAACTTTTTTCATTCACCCTTTCAAGTTTACGGCTATACCCGAGTTTTATCTTTGTGCAATCGATTAATACTACACATGAGAATATAGAGACGAACAACAACACGTATTAAAAAAAAAGAATTCTAAATAAATTTTATCGTAAAAACACTAGCAGGAATTAAAGTGATTTATTATATAATTTCAACAAATTTATTTTTTATCTTTCTTTATCTTTAAAAATATTCAGCCACATGAATTTTTCATTATATATTTTCATTCATAGACTATGTAAATTGAAAATCGGATTAGCAAATGTTACATCCTGTAGATTCACTTCAATAAACTTTGAAATGTTGTGACGTGGCTCAGAATATCATCATATTGACATGAATTTATTAACTAGTGTTATTTTTTATGTATAAAAATATATAATTATAAATAGTTGATTAATTTGAAAAAGAAAAATGTTGTTATAAATTATAAATAAATAATTTGTGAATTATTTTTTTGATATATTTAATGATATAATCAGTTGATTTATATCGTCAACGCGTTGAGAAAAGCTTGAGAAACTTGGTAGAACCTTTATTAACTAATTTCCATAATTATGCAACGAACGAGGCTGTATTTATTACCATACTGTTTAGATGACCCGTATATATCTTTCAACATGCCTGCTGGCAATTCTAGGCTAAGCTTTTAAAAGTAACGGTATTCTGAATGACATTCCACAACCCTGCACGTACAGAGACACCATGCAGAAATATTTTAAGGACATACTCTTGAGTGTAACACTATGAAAAATTAAATTAATTCACAAATTTCATACACTTTTATGCACATATATATTTAATAAATATATTCACCTATACTTTTCGACACCTGTGGTGTAATTTATTTTTCATTTAATCATGATATATTGTGTACACAAAATACCATGATGTGTTCACCGATCTAGAAAATTTTCAAACCCATTTTTCCTTGTTGAAATAAAAAAAAAATATATACTTTCGTTATTCAACCAAACAAAACTACCAAGTTATTATTCTATTCTTTGTAAATTCTATTTCGCGATACGTCAAAAATCTTTTTCCATCAATGTGTTCGCGTTTCCAAGTATGTATATTTTTTTATATTTTGACTGGCTTTGACTGATATTACATTCAATGTTCACATTTATTTTTTTTTTATTTTTTTTTATGAATTCTGTAACATGTGTGTTGTGATATAATACTTGGAAAAATTTTTTCTGATATAAAATATTTAATAAGGATGTACTTAACATATTTTGACATTTAATTTGTTTTTTTTTTTAATCTGATTTTTGCAAAAAGTTCAAGGGTCAAATTTTACTTGTATAAAACTTTTATATTCCATCTACTATAACATTTAAGTAATAATATTCTTAAAGAAGTTCCTTGGGTTGTATAAATGTAGTAATATATTTATTTTTTCATTAAACCGGGAAAAACATTTTCATGATGTTAACGCTCATTAAACAAACCGGCGACTCAAGGTACTCTTTCAAAAGTACACGGACATCTTCGAGCCGGCGTCAAACATCATTACACAATATTTTGTGGATGAAAGCACCCAGACGAGCAATGGGTGACTAGTTGGAGACGATAGGGGTGCAAGTTGTCTAATGTAGCGTGTTAGATAGATGGGTCAATGTGGTAAAAGTTGATACGCATTTTCACTCTAGCAGAAAAAAAAATAGTGTCTAGAAACGCATCAAAAATATCTTTTTTTTCTTTTAATTTTTTTAAACGTCAAGTAAAAAAATTGAAATTTAACGACATCCGTATAATTTTTTTTCATTTTCTGGAAGAGTTTCAATTTCAATAAGCTATTCTATATTGAATGTGCACATGCTCAATTGCTGGCATAAATAGATAATTTATTTCACTGACTATGTAAATTTATTTGCCTCTCATTTTTATCCATAAAATATCTTCTGTTTGTGTCTTTGTCGCGTATATAGTTTGATTATCTAAGTTATTCAAACTGGAAACTGATTGTTGATGTATTCACGCACATCTCTAATATTTTATTCATGTTACATTACGATTATGCATATATCTGAGCTGATATATCAAGCGAGTATTCTTGGCAACAAGAAACTACATTATTCTCTTCCTCTCGATTTTACTTTTTCTTGTACATGGATAGTTTTCAAAAATACTCACTTTGGGATAATGTTTAAAAAAAGAAAATAAATATAATTAAATAAATATTTCATTTTTTTTCTACAAATAATTTTTACGATGACAAATTAATCAACAAATAAACTGCGCGTTCAATCAATACTGTCTGACTAAACGTTGATACAAACTCCTGAATATCACGACCCCCCCAATATTTTCTTGCATTAATACAAATTTGTCAATAAAAAGAATTTAAAATTAATTAACAATAAGCTAAACGAAAGAAAATATTGTCTGGAGAGTTTTCTGATACTTCAAATGTTAAAAAAATAAGTCTGTTTCTCTTTATATATTTTACCACGCCATTTCGTAGTCCAGTGTCGCCCTAACTATGTAATGTGTATATATATGGTGAATGACGGAATTAAATCCCCATACCCAAAACTCAACCGGTGACATTTTCTGCTTTAAATACACTCTCAATCCACCCTGATTTTCTACCTCTTTCGAAAAAAGAACTCCAGAGAGTATATATCACATGTCAGCATCAGTAAAAAATGAAAAATTGACTATAGTAATGGAAAAATATTCAAATGAAGAGAAATGGCCTGAATTTTTTTTCTTTTTTCCATGCTTTATACTTGTATCTATTTATTTATTTATTTTTTATAACCTCGTTTCCGATGATATATATTCATGTGATAGTAAATACATTTGTTTGAGTTTTTTTTACATGCGAGTATTTTCACTTTAATATTTTAAAAACAAAAGTGACGAAGAAACTTGAAAAAGCGTAAAGGTAACAATTTAATTTATCAGTGAAACATGTTTGGGGATCTACATGAACTAACGATCATCGATAAGAGGCAGCAAGCATTGGGGTTAATGCTGATACCGAGTAAACCAATGAGCACATCTACAAGAAAAATGTGTTGGTATATCGCTATGTATATACTGACATTAAAGAAATGGATTCGATGGATTTTAGTTGTGTTTTCAGATTGTCATGGATATATAAGTATACAGTATTGCATGTAGACACTGTGCGGGTACCGTCAACGACCTAAAAATGTCCTAGTAAAAAAGCTTTTTGGCCAATGCGGGCCACCCACTCATTCTACACACAAGTCTCAGCAAAGTCACTTGACTTTTTTGCATTTATTTTTCACGTAAAAAAAAATTAAATAAATAAATAAAAAAATGTCTTATACTACGTTTCTTTTACGTCTTATATATACTTTTCAACATCTTTTTCACAATTTTTTTCATACATATGGCAACTGGAAAAACAATATATTATGCTGAAAACAAGCGAAAGCACTATACCACCAACTGTATTCCAAAATTATTTTTATTATTAATATAATTGTTTCTATCAAGTTTCTATTTTTTTTTTGTTTATTTATATGTTTGAGGATTGATTTTATGTATGACAAAAACTATTTGTATTACATAAATTTATGTGTGATATATATCTGTAAATCTACATAAATATATGTGTGTGATCAATGAGGAGTAGTATATGTGCTTGCTTTGATTCTCGTGGAAAATCGAATAAAGAAGTGAAGAAGGTAAAAGAAAAAATCTTCAGTGGCACTGTTGTGCATCTCTCTTGGGAATACGGGTCGTATAAATTTATATATGGACACCCATTTTCCTTGGCACTCATGCTGTATACAGATTGCATGCAGTATGTGTGGTGCACGGATTCAAAGGAGGTCGCATCCCGTCTACATTTTCCATGAAAATACGTCAACCTACACCTAGCAAGATTCATGTTTTGCCAACATTCTAATCTCATTTTTTTTTTTACTCTATACTTTATTCAAAATAAAAAAAATAAAAAATAAATATCAACTATGTATATTATACATTAAAAAAATAAACTTAAAAATAAACAACATTATAGTTGAAAAGATATATTGCTATTTTGAAATTATACTAAAAAATAATAATGTCGGTATATAACTTTATGAAAATTATACATATAATGAATATTTGCGCCCTTATATACTTTAGTCGAGTGAAAAAGCAATATTGAAATTAACTCTCTTCTTTGTAAACAGCCCCCGGGCTTTTTCAATATTTTTCTTTGCCTCTAATTTTTTATTTTTTTTTATCTCTTCTTTTTTCAGGACAATAAATAACCGGTAACATTTATTTATTTATTTATTTTTTATACTTTTTAATTTTTATCTAATTCGATATAAGCTCTCTTAAGAAACACTTGATATTTTTTTTCAAAAAGTATTATAACGCGTTTAGTGATATTTTTAGATTTTACACGATCAATTTAGTTAAAAATATACATATATATAAAAATATGCTTGAATCGTAGGAATTGTTATGAAGAAAGAGGTTGAGAAAAAATTTTCAGCCGGCGCCGAGCAACTTTACTCATTTCCGGTTTACAATGCTCGACTTGACTCGAGTAAAGTCGATGCATCCTCTATTCGCACGTCTCGTATACAGACGATTGCTTGTTGTTATAAAACTAAATATATATATAATTATTAGTATATATATGTAGTACAGTTGTTGGGGATCGTTGAATTAAGAATTCCGGCGTGAGAAAAGTCGGAACGAATATAGTCTTGAAATTATACGAAATGAAAAATCGGAAAATCCAAGATTGATCCTTGCTTATCCATCCGGCAACAAATCCTCATCAAAAGAAATAAAAAAATATAAAAAACGTATGGCTTATTGGTATTAGACCCGCGGGGCAAAAAAAAAAAAAGGCCAAGAGCTTTGCGTGTTGTCGTAAATATCGATTGAAATTTAATATCAGTCTCCCTGAACGGATCCTCGCGAGAGTCTCTACAGTAAATAGATAAAGTAAAAAAAAAAAAGGCTTTTGGTACCACAAATATATATAAGGTACACTTTGTAAATAGGAGCAATGTCTTCATCGTCCAACCCTCTGTTCAATCCCACCGGATAAAATTGTCCACAGGGATTTTATATACCACTGTGTCCACGCATCATGACAAGTTTAAAAAAGGGAAACCTCAAAGACTTTTTTTTTTTTCCCTATACGCAACAAAGTTTTACATGTACTCAAGTTATTTCAATCTTATACACGTATTTATTTTTATTTTCATTTATACATATATGTTTAAAAGCTTATCATACATTGTAATGAAAAATAATTATCAAAATAATATCGCGTGACGATATGCATATAAAAAAGTAATATTTGTTCCTTGAATCAACTTGGTCGTGCATTCGCGCAAATCGCGTGTAAACAGGATCGTGATATATCAAACCGAGCTTGCATTTATCATCAATGAATTAACACTTTCAGGAATAATGTTATCTAACCAATTTATTTTATTGTTCAATTACCGTTTTCTTTTTTTATTTATTTTTATTGTATCGTTTGTTTTTTTATTTATTTATTTTCTCTTGTATGCTTCCTGGATTTTATATCAGCAAACCGAGTTGAGAGGAAACAGCCTCGAGGATGTTTCAAGTGTCGTAGTGAAGTAAATCACTGAATAGAAAAAAAAACGAGAATAAAAAAAAATGCAAAAAATAAAAAAAAAAAACATTTCTAGAGAGCGATACGATAAAAAAGCAACGTTACTTTTGCAACTTAAAGTGAGAATTTTAACGTTTTATTAAAGAGAATACTATGTTATATAAAATAATTGTATTTTGAAATTAAGTTTATCAAAATAAAAGTCCAACTGTACATTTATTTATAATAATTAATTAATGGAGGGAAATTAAACACATTCAAGCAGGTGCTTTACCCTGAAGCAATTTTAGGTACACATATGTTTATTTTTTTATCTCAAATTTATATTATAATATTTTCTATGATTTTCCTTTCCACCTTTCAACAATATTGCACATGTGTTAACACCTATACTTGCACTTGAATTTGCATAAAACTAACGCGCAAGACAATCATATCGAGCATGACTTTAGATCTTTTATCTTTCTTCAAAGTCATGATGGAAAATAAAAAATCTAATAAATAAAAGTGCAGCGTTGATTGATATGGATTACTCGTTTTTTTTTCTTCTTTTTTTGCTAAAGAATACGGGAGAGTTTAGTGAGCATCGCTTTGAAAAAGGAGAATTTGTTCAATCGGTCGATTTGCATGAAGATAACACGTTTTATCAAGCATGCAACATTTCATTTTAAATCAGACATGAAAAATACTGATTGAATGTGCAGTGTGCAGATTTTTCTTGATAGATTGAAAATACTTTTAGAAAAAAAACAAAATAAGTCAAGCAATCCTGTCTGTGTTTTATTTTTTTATATTTTATAGTTTATACTTTATGAAAAAAAAACCACCGAAAATTTTATGTTGAAAAGTTAAGAGAAGGCAAAAAACAATGGGACATAAATATTTGCCCGCAAGTCCAAGGACCAGAACTGCTAAGCCTATACGACGACATAACAAAAAAAATAAAAAAAAGAAAACAAATTTCAAAAACACCTCGGTTTACCAAAGAAAAAGAGATAGATAAAAAAAAATATAATAGTGAGAAAATAAAGGGGATCTTTGTGTCATAAATTTAACCCTCATTTTGAATGCGTATGGAGAGTGATGTCCAGCAATGATATCGCTTTATCTATGACGAAAAATAAAAAAATTTTGGGGGCTATTCCACACCCCTTGTTATAAAGTATATCGAAAAACAGCCACGAGTGTAGCCTTGGACAAAGCGAATTGCGACTATCTGATAGTACACACTACCTTGACACTGAAGATTAGTCAGAGTTCACCCCTTGACATTTTTAAATCACTGACCCTACCACCCAAAAAGAATAACAAAATTGTATGAAAAATAAAAAAATATATATTTTAAAAAATAATACATGATCCACCTTCTCAACAGAGCTTTAGCCTCTAGGGGATTTTGCAAAACAGGCTCATTGAAATCCTTTCATTTGAAAAATAAAAAAGAACCAAAAAATAATGGAATGTAGCATTACAAATAATGCTTTGACATTTTATACAACAATTTTATCTGAACCGTATTATTATTTTCAATATTATTCTTTTATTTTAGTTGAATTTGTTTTTTGAAAATTTATTTGTAAATTGAAGTTGAATACACAAGCTTTTGCAAAAGTTCATTTGATTTTATTTATTCATTATTTATTTGTTACGGGCGGTTTGATGCGTTATTTTGCAAATAAAAATTCTTTATTTTACATTCATGTACTTTAAAATTATAATTACAAAAATGCTTTGTTATTGTTGGTGATTTTATTTTCATTTCGATAAGCAAACTGAGTTAAGGGTAATTCGGCAACTGTGTTAACGAGCAACGTTTTATTTTTGGAATTATTTATAACTTTGAAAAATTATTTTGTTTATTGATTCTATTGTGAAACACAAACTAATGATCGAGTTGTATTTGTCAATTTGTTACTTATCTTAAGTATCAAGACAGATGAGTTGATATAGAAAAAAAATAATAATAAGGATATAATTTATTAGTAAAAAATTTTTAATATAGTTATAATAAAAAATCAACTTGTTGTTTCTTCTTCGTTGGTATAGTTGCAATTATTATTTTCTTAAGTTAGCGTGATAAAATGCAATTTATAAAATACTTTAAATAACACGATTGTAAATCTTTGTTAACTTAGCAACTGTCAAGTTTATTTTTATTTATTATTAATGTATCCAGTTACATTTATCGCATTTACTAATTCCATATTCATTATGAATTCAAAGAAAAAAGCAATTAGGCTTTCGTAATAACCGATTATAACTACTCTATCTATTTTTAAATCATTTTATTTATTTTCTATTAGCTATAAAGTCATAAAGATGTGAGTAAAAAAAAAAAAAAAAATTATTCTCCTTTTACGTTTTATGGTTGAAAGAGATGATGAAGTTGTATGAAATATAGATACAAATCTTTTAAAAATAATTTTCTATAATCTTTTAAAAGCTTCAAAGTACCTAGCTTAAAATAAATTTTTTATACCCCGAAGCTTATTATTAAATATTAATTGTAAAATAATATGTACTTTCAATTCTAAAATTATGAATAAATAAATGTTAGAATTTCTACAATTTAAAAAATCAATCTTCCATTTGAAAAAATGATGCCTCGTGGCAACACCACAAAACTATATTGACCACAAATTCGTCAAGGAAACAAGACGGACTAGGAAACGACTAGGACAATAACGTGTTACGAGATGACATAATTTCCGCAATCTCATCAGATATTAAACAAATGGAAAGAGAAACACGGAGTCAAAAGACAAGTAAAACAAAGAGAAAATGAGTCAAATGAAGGAGACAAAAGTGACATGCAAAGATACTAGTATCTAGTCAGATTTCCAAATGAATTCATTGACTTTACTGATCGCCATTGAGGAGACATGGCAAAGGATCCAATTTCTTCTCTTTATAATAACTCCCAAACCATGAGTATTAAAACTCTCGTCTTCAATCTTTCTTTTGATTTGTTTGTGGCGTAACATCACAGGAAAACTTGTATATTCTGAAGTCTATCAACCAACTTTTCTTCTTTACAAATAAATGAAAAATAAAATTAAAAAATAAATAAAACTTCTTGTCAGGTCTCAACAAACTTGATACATATATATAGTTATCATGCTATACAGTATATATATACAGAAAATCAGATAATTTTAAGATGATGGGTTGATGCAATAGAGACACGAAAAATTTATATTATGATATGATGGTGCAATGACAAAAAGTTCCTGGATAAAACTTTCGACATCAACAACTGAGTGCATTCAAAACACGCACTAAAACTACCTAAATCAAATTTTTCTTTGACTTTTATTTACTCTGTTTTATTTTTATTTATTTAATTTCTTTCTTTTCTTATTATTCAGATACTCGGGGTGTATATATATATAACTTAAAACAAAAGTGACACGACAGAGGCTACACTTGCTTGAAATCTTTATTCTAAGACTACACTTGACGTGTATAAAGTAATTAATTTTCTTCATGTTTTTTGGCAAATTACATGTTTACTCATTGGCAAAGTCTAACAGATTCAAAGTCTGTGAAAGTGTGAGTTGTTCTTGTCATCAACATGCGTCAAGTAGTTTGAAGCTTCGAGTCTTACACAGGCCTCCAAAGGCTTTGTATACACAACTGACAGGATTTTGACTTTTCTAAATATTCCCCAACACAATATACAATGATAAATAGAAAATTGTATTTTTTTTTTTTTTGACACATAATTAAAATAAGTAAAAAATTAGTTTTCTAAATTTTAATTTAATTTTCTTTTATTATGATAGTGAAAAATTGAATAGCCTAAAGTCACTTTCAATCTGTTACAATAATAGAAGAAAAAAAAATTGAAATAAAAGTACAGTGTGTATATATATAAAGCTCAGTTGGCAAGCTCAGTTGGCAAAACGAGATGAAATTCAAACTGCAAATCAACAAAGCTAGAATAATGAGAAAGTTTGGTGGCGTTTAAATTTTAAAACCGAAAGAAGCTCTTTAATTAAAAACCATCTGTCGTCTCACTTGAAATTGTCAGGTATTTTCAATTGAACCTATTTATTTATATTATTTGATTTTTCAGTTTTTCAATTATTAATTTAATTTATCATTCAAATAGAAGTCTGGAGTCATGAAAATCCGTATACTGCCGTCAATTATTTTACAACACGAGTAACGCACGTCAAGCTATTGATCGATCTTGCAAATATTAGGCAACAATATATAGGCAAACAACCTACGTAATTAAAGCGGATCTCCTTCTGCCCAATAGCTTTCATATCTCGACCCTATTTAGAAGGGATAGTATTATATCAGTTCGCTTTCAAATGACAGACCCTTTTGCCCGCATCATATTCATCGTCGTGACCAGAATATATTCAATACTAAAATCTGTACACAGCTATCCTAAAAAATCAAAATCTCCAAGCCATAAAATCAAATATAATTTTGTCTTCATTATATAGAGATAATCAAGCAATTTGTTTTATTTTTTAAAATTATTTTTCTGAACTATTATTTCGATATAATGAAAAGATACTGAATCTTGAACGAGCAAAAACAGTCAGTGACATGCAATATTTGCACGATTTAAACTTGACGATCCGCTACTTTTATATTAAACTAAAAAAAAATATAACCACAAGCCGGCCTCAAACCCATATAGACACAAACTCATATGTTCATAGATTACACACATATCGCTTTTACACAGATAAAACAATCTACAAACGAAATGTATTATACTCAAAATCACAGTAGCGCGAAATTAACCATGTCCAATGTTTGTCTGTGAATTGGCGCATGCAATTCATCCAACGACGAATTAACGTCGACAATATACATTGTCCATTCGTCTCATCAAGTAAGTACACACAATAACTGGTTAGTATAACGTCAGTTCAACATAAAGCTTTTCAATTAATGACTATTCAAAATTATAAATGAATACTCTACATTAATGTAGTGCAAAACAAAAAACTCGTCATAATAATATAATTCAATTTTTTTTACATTGTTAATTTGAATAGTTTTTATTTTTTTCATTTATTTTTTAAATTGGAAAAGACAAAAAAAATTTAATGACAAAAGCGACAAGATTATTTTCATTACGATTGAAAAGCGCGTAAAATAGGATTTTTTTTTTCTTTTTTCATTTTCATTGTTGAAAATTTGGCATATCAAAAACCCCTTTGTAATATTCTTAATTCATTTTGTCCCACGAATATATTTTATACACAACTGAATATATATGTATCTCTGGTGGATTCATTTCCAATTGTAAATAACGCTTGATTAATTCAGTCGAGTGTTTCGAGCAACCATTGATTGAAATGTGAACGCGTGGCACGAAAAAAGGTCGGGATTTGTGTGACGAAACAATTGGAACACCCTGTACTATTGGGGAATTGCTATTTTGTCGTATATATTTGCACACATGGCTACCATTTTTGTCTACCGACAGGTAAACCGGTTCATTTTTTTTTCGCAATTTCATGTTTTTTTTTTTGTTTTTTTCACTCGTAAATTTTAATATTTTTTATTTTATATATATTTTTTTTTTCATTCTAATTTTTGTATTCTTCTCCTGATCCGACTACTTTAATTTTTAGCCAGTAGCCAGGCATCCTTTATTATTTTCGTATGTTAAAGCTAGTCAGTTGCCTAAAGTGCCTCGCGAAAAAAAGTAAAAAATAAAACAAACTGGAGAGCACATCGTGTTCGAGTTACCCGATACTCGCTCGATGAATATATATATGTGGTAACAGCATGCGCCTCTCTGATGTTCGAGACACACAAACCATCTCTAACCAACACCCCCTTCGTCATCAAAACCTTTTAAAGTCTTAAAAACCTGCCAACAATATTCAACACACGCCCATCAATTATACAGTACCTTTTATAAATTGCTCATTGATCCGATAATTCATTAGGCAATCATCTAGATTTTATATTTTCTTGGAAATTTTATCGTGAAAATAATTACTTTTTTTTTGTTTAAAAATTTAAATAATTATTTTTGTAAGAATATTTGAATGTATACTTTTTTTTAATGGAAAAAGAGAATAAAAAAAAATTTTAAATATCAAATTATTTGAAGGGGATATACACGATTAAATAATTTCAAGGAGAAATTTAAATTTATCAATTCTTTATAAGGATTTTTTTTTCGTTTTTTACGAGTGCACCCACTTTTATTCTCGGAAACCGGTACACAAGGAATATGAATTGGCATTTCACGCTTATTGTGGGACAGGATCCGAGAGTGTGCCGAATTAATAGCCTCTCGAGGGTCCTTGGATTCTCAACCTCTGTATACCCTTTTTTTTTATTTTTATTTTTGTATATTTCTCACCAGTATATTCCATTCATGTGAATTTCTAGAGAGAATTTCTCGCCATACATTTATAATTTTTTTCCATACCATATTTTAAATGAATATTGCTCGAATTATTTTTTTTTTCACTCAACTAATACATAAAATTAACACGGGCATAATTTAAAAATATCTATAAAATTGGTTTTATAAATTTTGAGCTCAACAATGAAAAAAAAAAAAAATATTAAAATGGATAAATTCAATCGAAAACTACTTTTATACAATGACCGTATGAAAAATCCGTATTACAAGAGTATTGAAAAGTTTTTCAAAGTAAACCATTACAAATATCAATCACAAAATATTTTCAATTTTCGAAAGAGCTTGTTTATTTATCAAGTTTTTATTTTATTTTTGTATTACGAAATATCATGGGAATCATTTGGACAACGATAGAGGACATTGAACTGTAATAGTGAATACGAACGATGTGAATAATATATAAATGTCGTAATAGTCTAGTCTTTGTCAAAAGGGATTTCGAATATAAGATTACTTGTTATCCCCTTTCCTTCACAATCACCTCCCTTAAATTATATAGCTTACTCGATTACCTGTAACTTCCATCTGTTTATATTTGATTAGGAATATTCCAAACTATATAAGGATATTCCTGTGCAAGCAACAACATCCGCTTCAAAAAATACGCTCGAATATTTTCCATAAAATACCACAGTTAAAATGAATAAATAAATAAAACGAAAATGTATTTTAATAATAAATATTTCAATGATAAAAATGGAATCTTAACAAGTTGTTTTTTCTTAATATTCATTTCTTTACTTTCTCAAGTATAAAAAGCTTAAAGATCTTGAGTAAAGAAGCTTCAAGATCGATTAGTCTTTTTAGGTTTGAAAGGATCATCTAGGCTATCGCTTGGTTTCAAGTAAAAAAGCCAAGGATTACTGGCATTTTAAAGGATAAAGTGAAAAACGAAGGTATATAAAAGCTCGTAAGGTATATTTAGTTTGATCATTAATTTACAAAACGAGACCAATCATTACAATCATGAATTTCGTTTTTTTTTAATTTCCGTTTCATATAGAATACAGATATCAGCTACTTGAAAAAGTTTCAAATCTATTTTTAATCGGAAATAGTCCTATTTCTTTTTATCTTTTGATACTACAATAATAAAATCATATATATTCATTTTATTCAACAAAAAAGGGAACTTTGAAACTAGGAGAAAAAATATATATATTTCAATGACGTAAAATAACGAAGTTAATATGTATATTCCTACATTGGCTCTCACATTGAGACCACACAAAACATAATTTACTAAATCCCTAGGCACTTGATGATCAATAAAATAATATATACTTCTGTATTATTGTATAATATATATACATATCCCCTAGTGTCAAAGTACAATAATAACTCTAGTGATTTGCATGAACAATCCGATGAAAATCGATGTAAATTCAAAACCAGACAACGGCTTTGGATCACCAGAGGATCAACACTGAGCCTAAAGACACTGAGCAGATTATCTAATTTTGCTAGTCTCTAATAATACATAAATATTGGAATAACAACGCTTTTTTTTCTTCTAAAAAATATTAATTTTTAACTCTAAATATTTTTCTTTGAAACAAGTACATAGATTTTATTAAATATAAATTAAATGTTCATTTACTAATTTAAATTATTACTACAAGTCTACAACATAATAATTCTACAAATTCACTATAAATTCATAAATCTCCATAGAACGTGTTAATTATTAAACATTTAGCTTTTGCGTGTCTTAATTTTTATGACTTTAATGGGATATTATTATCTGATGGTGATCTAAACTACAAACTATACATCAACAAGAGTGACTTCATACAATTTGCATATGTATACATAGAAAATTTCTAGTATGCATAGAAATAATATCAAGGATACTATACCGATGCTAAAATATACACATTGCAACAACATCATCAATACATTATTATTACTAACACGACGTCATCGGTCTTGTATACCAAAAAATTTCAAAGAACTAAACGACAATAAACTTAAATATTGCCTATAACTTAAGTACTTTTTTAAATCTTCTACTTTCTCGATTGAATGGATATTTCTTTGAAAATAAATAAATAAATAAATAGATAGATAAAAAAAAATTATAATAATAATGAAACGAAAAGAAACAGAAATGAATTTGTTTTTTTGGGCTAAATTGGCTCGACAAAAAGGTGCTCGAGTTCTCGAGGACATTGGCTAGATGTGTATGGTCACTCTCGACTTTTCTTCAAAGTTACAAATATATATATATCCATTATATTGTATATAGAGGTTCGTTGAAACGTAGTATCAATTCCCGGAGTAAATCCCCGAGTAATCCGACAACAGTGGTCCACTGCGATCGAGTTAGCCCTGAGTATACGACAAGTACACCTTCATGCTTTTCAAAAATAAAAAATATATCAATAAAATTGACAGACTTTATTTTTTTCGTTATTATTTTCCTTCAAATCGAATATAGATATATACAAGTTGGTATAATTGTCATACAGACTGTGACATTTTGTGACAGTCATTTTTATAAAGACAGCTTGCCAATAATATCGAATAGCATCTATGAAACAAACCGAGTAGCTTGGCACTCCGGGGCATAAAACAACCGACATTTTATAATGAAACTCCCCTTTAACTATCTTTCACTATCCTAACCTATGTATATACAATATACAATTTATATATAATATATAGTTTGGTATATACATTTTGTATTGACTGTTATAGATAGATACCCAGAGTGCAAGGAGCACCGTTCTCAACAAATATATTATTTAACGGTTGCCGCCCAATGTATTTGCCCCAAAGAGGATTCTACACGTACACCTGCCATATACGACCGAACAAATAAAACTCTTAGTATATAAAAATAAAAAAAATCATTTATTTATTTCAAATAATATAAAATATAATCAAGTAAAAAAAAAAATAATAAATATTTTGAAACTTAAAAAGTTTGACGTACCGTTCGTTATCAATTATTATATGACAATTTTAAAAAATATATTTATGTTTTGTTTTATAATTAAATTATAAAAAATGATTGATTATTTTTATAGTAGAAATCAACTTATAAAACTTTAAAATATTATTTTAAACTACAGAATTATGCAAGGTCTTAAAAACGAGATTAAAAAAATGTAAAAAATATAAAAATTGTTTTTAATTTTTCTAGTAACAAATGAAGCTTGAATATAGTTGGGATTCACGTCTATTTGCCTGATTATTTTGAAAAAAAATCCCCTGATGCATTTTTTGTCGAATAAATTCCGGATTTTGTCGGATTGATAGTGCTATGAGGGTTGTGCTAACTTAATGGACCTCATTTTTTCGACAGTATATATATTGATGATAGAAAAAGAAAGAGAAAGAGAGTATATAGGGTGCAAATGTGTAGGATTTGTACGTGCAAAAATAGAAGGGGGTTTGTCTCTGATACAGACCATATACCAGCGAGACAAGGGGTGTAAGAGGCTGTGCATGTTCAAGTAGACTGTAAAGATATTGTATGTGTTGAAGAAGACAAAAGAAGAGGTGGGTGGCAAATATACACACGTTGAATTTGAGTATGCTTATAGTTGCTGTACATTCGCAATATGTGAGGAAGTAAGATGAATATATATACAGTTAGCGTCAGCTGTGCTTTATAACCCAGAGAGCCAGTCGAGGGCTGCGTCACGGTGTTGGATAATCAGTTTGTACCGCGACAGTGCATCTGCCGAGAAGCCTCCTGTGACGAACTACATACATAACTGTATATATTTTGTGATTGCGTATACCATATGTATATTCATGTATATAATATTTTTTTTTCTCTTTCATTTTATTTTTTTGCACTTGACGTAATCTCTCTGATTCACATTTTGGGGAAGCTCAAAATACTCTGCACTATGAACTTCATTATCGACACGTTAACCATCTAACAAGTCGTCAATTCCAATTGCCAATCGCAATCTCCCGCTGGTCTAACTTTTTCTTCCCTCGTTTCCTATATATATATATAATTTTTTTCTCTTTTGCTCTATTTTATTTGATTTATTTTTTTATATTTTCTATCTTTATTTAACTACCCCCCAAGAGAAATCATTACTCTTCAATCAGGAAAATTGCTCACGATTTATGGCTATTTGTTCACTTCTCTACAAATATTAAGCTGAAATATATGTACTTATCATGTCATTTACATCTTAACAAATAAACATTTAATATGGTCAAGTCCATAAATAATTTTTATTGTACAGTAAACTTGTGATAAAATTTATATATAAGAATTGTCAAAAAAATGTACCGATAAATGTATTGATTTGGCATTAAATTAAAATAGAAAAAAAATATTAATATTAATTTTTAAATTGGTTCAAAAATCTTTTGTTCATATTTTCAAAGGAGAACATTAAGTGTAATGATGCAGGAACACAAGAAAAAAAAGACCATCATTTGAGATCTCAGAGGCTTTATGGATGTTGCAGTAACTTTTTAATGGATGTCCGGCATTTTATCAATAACTTGCTACATCATCGGATTCACATAAATCTAAGGGTTGGATGATATAAATGAGAAAAAAAAAGTGGCGGCATAAAAATGTAATGGGAATGAGCAAAAAAAAAAATGGCATTAATATTGTACATCTTGATATTATCTTGATGTTATTTGTTGTTTCAATCTTGGGATTTATCATGTATTATTTATTTTTTTTGCTACTTTTTTTCCTATTCAAAAAAAAAAAAAAAAAAAGAATAAAAAAATAAGCAATGAGATATATCGTAATATAAATATATTATTATTTTTTAATAAAAATACTTCAGTATTTCTTTCCAAGTCTCAATCATTCTACTTATCCGATTTATAAATATTTCAACTATAAATTATTATTATCTGTGTGATATAAATGCAACGAGGATTTGCGTATTTTTTTCATTTTTATGCATGAAAAAATGCGATATATTTGTGAGTATAAATGTTGTGGTTGTATACGCACGTATGACACAGACCTTTTTTCCCTAACCCTAACAATCAGAAAGTTTACCCTCTCGATATCCAAATGGCCCACAAGGACTCCCACAAATTGGAAAAGAATAAAATATACTCCTAAAATGAGGAGAAAAAAACACACAAAAAACCAAATGAATAAAATAAAAATTGAAGAATAAAATGTTTAAAAGAATAAATAACAATTTCATTCTTTTTCCGTGAGAATATCGAATTTCAATTTTACGAATATCCTAAACTAGCAATGACAATCAATGGAAAAAAAGAAAAACTTTTTCATAAAAAAATTGTACGAAAATGTGTATAACGTCTCGAAGACTATTTTACTTTCTTTTTTTTTTTTTCATTTTCTCTCGTTGACTTTTTGATAAAGCTTTGCTTTTCACTTTCCTGATATTTTATTTTTATAACTTTTCTAGTTGTTGTTTTTATTTATTTATTTATTTTTTTTATTGTACTTTCAAGTATGAACAAGGATAAAAGTTTTCTGCTGAGGTTTTCGATTTCAACGGACATACTGAGAAATATTACGAAGCCAGTGAGGTTGTGGTATATCATGTCCACAAACAGAAATGAAATTTTCTTGTTTAAATATCAATAAATGCATCAAACTTTTCAACTACCACAACTCTATTAAATAAGACTCGTCAAAACATAATATACATATATTTATTCATTTTTATTTTTATTTTTTAGAGAAAGACTTTAACGCGAGCCAAATAATATACAAAGACAAACATAAAATTGGGCAAAACTTTATCGCTCTCAGGTATAACATTTGCGCACTTTCAACTCTCAATACCTGCTGAGGACTTGAAGTGCTTGAATAACTCTCAACAAACAAAGCGTTAGAAAAAGCAGCCATACAGAGTATCCAAATATTGTAATAAAAGAAAAAATAAATGTTTTTTTTTTATTTAAACAAAAGATGAAATTATTCTGGTGTAAATTGAGTGTTTGAAATATGTTTAATGGACTTTCAGTAGGTGGTAGACATGTTCAAACACTGTCTGGCTACCAGACAGTTTTAAAAAAACCAGAAGTGAAAATAAAAAAAATAAATAAATAAAAGCTCGAAACGAATATTCTCCACTTGGTAATCAATGCAAAAACGTTTGAACGATTGAACCGCTCGATAAATGTCTCTCGTTGTCCAGGGGAAAAACTCAATGAAAAATCGCCTAACAAAGCAAAGTTATTTATTTTCTTTTTTTGTTTCGAACAAATAAAATCGTGGTATAACCTATATATGCGTTATTCATTTCTATTGTAACCTATGATATTTTGATTTTCGATGGTTCACTGTGAATTTACGGTGTGTGTTGGCACTTAAATAAATTATCAATCTCACTGAAAGCAGCTACGAGGTGAATGCGACCACGATGAAAGCTTCGAGCACATATTTGAAGGGGATAAAAAAATAAAATAAAAAAAACTAAACAATGTGTATAACATGGGGGATGATCAAAAGCGTGACGAAGGGTGTTTGATGATCAACCAAGAAATCATCATTTCATGTCGCTTTTTTTATTTATTTTTCATGTTTTTTTTGGTGTTCGTTTGTTTTTTTTTTTTCATATACAATGAATTTATACACCAGAAATAATTTAATCTGATATTAATATAAAATTTGAAGATAATATTTCTTCGTTTTGAGAAAAAACAAAATAAAAATAAAAACAGGTATGTAATTTACTCAAGAACATATGAATTCATAGATTAAAGAGACCTGTGCCAGTTCGATCGAAAGGATATGAGCTTTTACGAAATATGAGGTCAAGTGTTGTCCCCCAGAACTTTAATTTTGTTTTCTATATTTTGTATATGTGCTTCAATAAGTGAAGATATCGAATACCAAAAAGCCCAGTTTTATTGACTTTCAAGAAATAAAAGTATAAGGACAGGAATATTTTGTAGAATGGGATTAGACTCAACGATGTTTGCCCGATATGTAAAATATAAAATGTTTTCGATCTAAATTTTTCAGAAAGTATATGCTTAATAAAGTATCCATTTCACTACTATAAAAATATTCACGTTTTTCTTTTTTATTATATCTTTTTTTTTCTACCGACCACTTAAACTTTTTATTCATTTATTTATTGTATGTGCTTTTATAGACTTGCACCTGTATTAAAATTATTTTCTTCACTAGTTCGCCCAAGTTTTAGTCTAAATATCGAACGTCAGCAAAGTCAATTTTGTATAATAAACTACACATTAGATGTTTATATACACGATAATATATATGACAAGTTTATATCACAAAAAAAAATTTTAAAAAGTTGATAATTGAAAATGCAAAAGATAAAATTCATAAGAAAAAAACAAAAAAATAGTCGCTCGATTTTTATTAGACAAGTATACGTATTTCTTTTTGGTTCACGAATTTTCTCATACTATGTTTTTGTGTGCGTGTATTTAGGGATAAAGAGTATAGCTGTATATTGTGCCAACAATTTTCTTGGATTTTCACGTTGTCGTCCACGTAGAAAGAAAGTGACACTACAAAAGTTAAGCTCTGTTGAAGTATAAGCGAGAGTACGCGATCGACAATCCATCTATACAGCGCGAATTTGCTTGCAGTGAAATCTTATATCAAAGATCGATAGCGATTTATCAACATTCACTCCAAGAGAAAAACTTTACCCCTCTCGTTTTACTTAATTTTTTCTTTTCTTATTCTTTTATTTTCGATATGCTTATCGCAACCCCTTAGACCCATTCATAATTAATGTTCGATTAATTTTAACTTTTCCATTGTCTGGATTTGTGTAAATGTTTGTAATATACTTATTGTGCATATTATTTATACATGTATATTTAAAATTAATATCTTTAGAAATAAAAAAGTTTAATACAATAGATGAATTTTATAATGGACGCAAAGAAGTTGAAATAAATTTGTCATTTTTCGTAACAACTTGGCAAAACTCCACGAGATGGCTTGAATTGTAAAAATATATAATGTTATACGAACGGATTCTATCACGGATTTTTTTTTTTTTTTTATAAAAAAGTATCGCGTGCTGATTTCAATGAACAAAGAGTGGCATGCCCGTACTGCATGTAGCCTCACGTCACTCATGTATATATACAGGTATAGAGAGACGAATGGGGTGAAGAAAAAAGGGTTTAGTAATGTTCAGAGTCCAGAGTACCGAATCAAAATGAATACAGGTAGTGAAAGAACATATCAGCCATTTTCTTGGCATTTTGTGAGCGTGTATATATGTTATGAGGGTGCCAGACCAACACCGGATGTTTCTCATTGCTCTTTCAATTCAGTATTTTGCTTAAGCCGCAATACGTGTTATGCTTATTTTCAAAATAAAAAAATTGGGTATACATGTAGTGAGAATAATTTAAATCAATATCAGCAGTAATTTAAAGATGCAATTTTGTTTGTCAAATATACATGTGTTAAAAAATAAGAGAAAAAAATTTAAAATTGTAAAATGAAACGTGACTTACATTGGATTGGTGGAGTTCCAGAATATGTCCGGTAGACGTGAACAGGTTGCCTCTCTGGGGAAGGCCTCCATCACCGTCAGTAGAAGTAAAAATAGGATGAACCAAGGCATGATGTCGGGCTGAATCTTGAGGCCGTTTGTGAATCCTTGTCTAGAAGAAAAGATGAGCGTCGAATTGGCCACCTGAAAAAATAATAAAAATAAACATCTAAATTAATAATAATTATGAAATTTCATACTAATTATTTATACAAGTCTTACACAGACAAATAATAATAATAAAAATAATTATATGATGAAAATTCCGCAAAGAGGATATATCTCAATGAGATGGTTTGAAAATTTCAGAATTTTTTCTATTTTCTTTTCATGAGATTCGGTATTTCAATGGGCTTTTCATTCGAATCATTAGTTGAATTTAATATGGGTCAATTGGCTTTCAGACTTTCACTACTTATAAAGCTTTTTCCTATATTTTTAATTAAATCTATATTTTAAAAAAAAATCAACGAATTTTTTTTCTTATTTGCTATTCTATTTACTTTTCTTTTTTTACTTTTCATTTATTTAATCGAAAATCGAATGAATTAAATCAAATTGATAAAATGCGTTTGTATTTAGATTTCATTTTAGAATATAGAGTATCTACACTGAAAATGGAGATGCCGAAGTGAAATAGTATACTATCATCAAGGATAAAAGACGGGAACGTGTGTTGAAATAGCATCGAGTACTCGCATACAAATGATAAAAACTTGATAAAATAAAAAACAAAAAGATGATAGTGATAGTGGTGGATTGGTGGGTGGAATTTCTGAGGAATTGTTGACTGGAGAAAGAAAACGATTCAAACGCAGTTATTGTAGTCACGTCTTTCTTCAGACTATACGACAGATCGTGGTGAAGTAACCAAATGTTTTTGTTTTTTTGTTTTTCATATATCCATTAACTGCATTGAAATTGAGTCGACGATATTTTCTATCGTCTTTTGCAGTATAATGATAAATATATAAATAGCTATATCTAATAATTGGCTCGAATTCGACCCAAAAAGATTAAAGACCGGCCAGAAATAATCATTGATAATATTTTTCTTCAAATTCTAAAATGAAATATATTATAAAAATTTACTTCATAGTGAATATATAAATTCAAATTATGCAATTACTTTTCATAAAATATTTGCAAAATATATAATCGACACAAACGTCGAAATAACATTTGATGAAAATTTTAAATTTTTTTTCTTTTAACTCTAAATATCTGCCAACTTTCATTGACATTGATGTTGAATAAAGTTTGCTAGTCTCTCTATATATATATATATACAGTTTCTCGTGCTTCTCATTTGGCAATTAAGTATTTCAATCTCTAATTTAGTCGTATATACTTGCGTATAATTATGAAATTTTACTTTCATAGGATCGTCATTTCTACTTAAAAATATTGGGATGAGTATCAGCAACCTTTGAGACCTACAAACTTTTCCAAACCTCTATTTTCATTTAGATATTTTAAAAGAATTTGTATATGCTTTTTATATAAATATTATTTTTATAAATATACTTAAAAATTATTATTTATTTATTCATTTCATTTCACAATTTCAAGATACAAAAATATAAGGAATCTACCAAATAAAATATGAACGAAATGAAAAGTAAATTCTCACTCAGCTATTTTTTTTTCTCGTCTACCTTCCGACCAAGATGACGTAGATCATATAATCTTCAAAATTCTACGAAATATTTCGCAATAAAAGTGTGAAAACTACAACTACTAAAAAACAAAAAAATAAAATAAAAGAAATTGGGTGAGTGAACTAAGTATAGGTACATGTGTCTATATGAATTCCGATGTGTGCAAAAAATTTACAGTAAAAAGAAAAATAAATACAAAATAAAAGAAATTGGACCAAGTGAGATAAATACTGGAGAGAAGGGTGATATCCGTATACCCTGTGTTCTACGTCTGGCAAGGGAAAAAAGAGTAAAAAAAGGAAACCGTGTGAGATTCTGCAGAGCGTAAAACGACGTAAATTCTAATAGAGAAAATACGCAGATGTAAAGACATAACTCAAGACATTTATCCACTAAAACTTGAGGTATTTTCAATTTGTACTGTGAAACATTTTTATTTCTAACGTGGTTACATGTCTAACTGTCAAAAATAATAAAATATAATAAATATTCTTAATATTAATTTATAAAAAAAAAATAAAACATCTATAATTGAGAGAAAATTTCTTACTTATCAATGTGACCAAGTATCAACACTTGAACGCACTTTTTAAAATCACAATAATTATCCACGTGAAATGCTTGTGATATCAAATATTGCACAATAACCAAGTGATTTTTTTTATATTTTTTATACTAAGAACAATGCAAACAATAATCACTCAAATAAATTCACCAACGTCGATGAATACAATAATCAAGATAAACACAACTATAGGCTAGTTTTGCCACACACAACACGTTTCTTGAATTGCAATAAAAATGAAGAAATAAAATAGCGTTGAATTCAAATCAAATAAACACTGTAGCAAAAGTAAACAGTTACAAAATAAAACCACTGAACTGATCACATACAGCAAAAAAAAACTGTATAAATAAATTAACAAATAAAACACACGAGAAGTAAGTTAATTCTCAAAAGCCGTACAGGTATATTGGCCCCCGCAGGTGTGGCCAAAGTCGGCAATTACGTTGGGGTATATCGATCGTCGTGCAAACCCTGGCAAAAAATAACGAGGACGATCGGAGTTGAAAAAACAAATACAAAAAAAAAAACGAGAACTCGTTGAAGCAGAGCGAAAAAAAATAAACAATTTATTCAACCACCCTAGAAACACATACCGGATGAATTAAAAAAAAAAAAAAGTAACCAAAATTTAGTTTAATAGTTAAAATTAAAAAAAAAATTAACAATAAATATATATATTTATTACGAAAAAAAGTAATTGGAACAAGTTTTGTTAAAACGCGGTTTGACAATCGATGCACGTTCACGCGCCACGACGGTTTGACAAATTAATTGATCCGTTAATTAATTAATCACAGGTTTGCAGTATGCAACGTAATTAGTAACACACTTTATTGTTCCCGATTACTCTGGATGTTATGTACACATATACATGTAATCCAAGTTTACGATCGCTCCGATGAAAACACTATCTGGTTGCAAAAGTATCTAGTAGGACCTCGATACCCTTTTTAGCACGCTTTTAACACTAGTTAGTTTCACAGTGTGTATATATAAATTATGGAAGATGAATTATCCACAGGAGGTCACCTCTTAGCTATACACACGTGTTCTCGTTGTTTGAGATTATATTGAGTCACGTGGTAAATGTTTTGTGAGACAAAAATTAAAAAACAACAGAGATATCGTAGTCACGAGGATATATATTTTCTTGTTGATGAGTGGTAATAGCAATTGATCTCAGCATAAGATTAGCTGGATATATGGGTCCAACACAAAAGTGGACAGTGGTGTGCCCAAGCAACACAAGCAAGCTACGTTAGTATACCTTTTGCAGAAGCAAAATAAACGCAGATAAACATACACATAAACACTTGGTAGGTTTGTGGTCACCAGCACAAAGTTACACTTGGATATGGTGGAAGAAACTTTTGAGTAACCAAGCACATTCGCAAGGATAACAAAAAGAGATAAAGGATTGAAAAGAATAAAAAAAAATGAAGGAAAAGACAAGACAGAAAAAGAAGCAACGCTGTTACTAAAGAACCGGTTGTTCACGTTGTGCTCTACACGACGTTGCGTCTCTTATCACGTGCTTGCATGAGATTTTCTTTCTGCATAAAGCAACTTGCTAACTATGCAGGTATATTCTCAAGTCACTCTTTATTTTCTTTTCTTTTTTTCTCTTATCTCCTTCGTCTTAGTTTTTTACTTTATATTGCCTAGCTGTCTTTTTATTTTGTTTGACTTTTTTAATTCCCTCGGGCTTCGATATCGTTTTATCTCACTTTGTTAAACTCCTCTCGTAGACCCTTTTTGTAGAGTAATTTTGTCTCTAGGTTCTTTGCTACGATCAATTGGTAGCCGTCGAAAAGTCCTCGAGGCAATGTGTTATTTATTTTCCCTCCCTTATTTATTTTCTTCGCTGTTGCCTTTTTTTTTTTTTTGCTTTTTTATTTTTATTACGTATATCTGTATTTTTATATATCTTATTTGATTTTTAATAGTATTTTTTTTATTTAATGATATTATTTTTATTCAGTTAGATTGCAATCGTTCGAATATATTTTTTTTTAATTATAGGAAAAGAAATTTTTAAATTCAACTGATAATACAATGCAGAAAAAAGTCCTCGTTGAATTATTATCCTTCACTGTTCCCGCGAACTTTCCGATTCGTGTTGAATCGGCAACGATCGGCTTGTATTACCTGTGACCGGTTATTTCTCTCGATTGTTTGTGTACAGTCACGCAAAACAACAATCTATAAATCGTTGTATTTTTAATTTTATTCACTAGTTAGATCAAACAAACTGATGTTCGCTTAGAATTTCTTTAATGTAATTTATTTTATATCAATTCTTTACGGTTGATCAGTTATACTCAATCTCAATTTATACGATTTCTAAATATCGACTCTGTTTTACCGATAAACGGTTAATCCAATACAAATGATTTTTTCAAAATCTTGCGTGTCCCAAGTATCGAATTGATATTTGTAATTTTTATTCACAGTTTTTTTTAATACACAGTAATTGTAATTAATCCAAAAAGAAAGAAAATTTTTAAATGAATTCGATGCACAAATAATGCACTTGGTTGTTATTAATTTTTTCAATACATATAATTAGCAGAAATAAAAAA
>JAPYYR010002187.1:0-10973 GCA_030523065.1 Aphidius colemani
AAAAAGAAAAAATTTCGATTAGATTTTTAACTAATTCATATGTATATTTGTTGTGTAATTTTTGACCTGCCTCACAGCTTGATGAACATAAATGTTAATATGCAATATTCAACATGTGTATATATGTATATATATACAAATAATATACACGTGACACAAAGGCAAGGTCTTTAAACGGTTGAAAAGAGAGACGGCCCTCAAGCCAGCTGTTGTCGACAAGGTCGAGGCCTCGATCACACACCAACACAATATATACATCTTATTGCATTGGTACATTACGCACGTGCGTATATACATATATATGCATTTATTCTCTTTATGTATGCATTTTTTTTTATATTAAAAATGCAGTGCACTCTCGTTAAATTCATTCCGAAAGTTACCAAGTAGAAATTGCCCATCGTGGTCAGACACAACTGCTGGTAACACATTATTTTTTATTCTTCTTTGTTTGGATATTTATTTATCAATTTATTTATTTATTGGCCAATAAATGCATTCACGTCAAGTGCAATATTAAATAAACATATTCAACTACTTGACTCATTATTATATGTTACTTTTACAAAATTAAAATTCTTATTTTTTTCTTTTTTATTTAATTCTAATTTTTCCTATTTTATTAACAATTAAATTATCAATTAATTAAATGAATTTTTTTATTATTCAAAGAAAAGACAATTTTTGAAAAATTAAACTTTTTATTTTCAATTAAAAACATGAAATAATAATTTTATATAATTTTTACAGTGCAGTGCAGGGAAAAACAGGTTTATCTTGAAATAAATAATTCTATTTTTTTTCATGTTTAAATTTCCATTTCAATTGTTGATGAATAAATATTAGAATTAAAATAAAAAAGTTTAATTATATAAAATATAATATGTTAATGAGTTACAAATGTTATTTGGCATTTGATTGTAAAACGACTTTGTTTTACAACTTGGTAATAGAGAAAAAGAGAGATATGAGTAACAAAAATTAAATTAAAAAAAAAAATATATATATATTCACATCATGAAATCACACATGAATATTTTAACTCCCATCACTACATTCCACACATTTATATATGCATTTATCTTTGATTGTGCGGTTTGTATTTGTGCGTGTATATGTGAGTGCATTAGTAGCATCGCTTCAACGATGATATACCCTCGGCTCAACTCGAGTTCAATGACCCTCCATTGCACGTATTACCATACATTTATAAAAAAAAAAAAAAAATAAATAAATTTTTTTTATTTATTTTTAAAATATATATATTAGATAAAAAATAAAAAATTTTTTAAATAATAAAAAAATTTAAAATATATCATTATTATTATTTTCTTTTTGAATTCTTTGATCGTTTGATTTAAAATAAGATAAAAGCGATTAAATTGAGTGGTCTAATTATAAAAATAATATACAATGTTTATTGAAAAAATAGATATAAAATTAATAAATAATATTTAATATAAAATAAATGATAATAGAAAAAAAAAATAGTTTAATTAAAATATATATTAAAAAATTAAATTAAAAAATGTTTTGTAAAGTTGTAGATAATTTTTTTTGATTGAGTGCAATGTACCTGGTGTGAGTCATGAGTCATGAGACTTGTGTAAGTTTATAAAAAAAAAAAATATATATATACCTGTGTGGATATATTGAATCAACTATACGCATCATTATTATATAAAAAATGTATAGAGAATCAACCGGTTCCTCTATCTATCTTGAATATTTTTATAATTTTTTTTTTATTACACTTTTTATTTGTTTGAATTTTTAAATTTTATTCTTTGATTATTTATTTTTTTAAATCACAAAACAACCTGTTTAAAATTAAACTTGTTTTTTCTTTTTTTTTATGATTTATTATTATAAATATATTTAATTATTATTTTTTGACCTATTTTTTATTGTCGGCTGTTATCCATTAGACAATATTGGTGACTTTTTATTGTGTTATATAATATTTATCTGATTTCCTTATTTTTTTTTTATTTTTTCTTTTTGACAGACATAAAATCTAAACTTGCAGACGACGATTTAGTAATTCACAAAATGAATTTCCTTTTTTTTTGTATTTACTTGAGGTTATTTGTCTGCCAAAAAAAAAAAAGGTTAAAAAAAAAAAATACAACTAAACATGGAATATAAAATCATTGATTTTGAAAGTGACGGAATTTTGCACAGTGGAAACTGATCATCGGGCCTTGACCCAACGCATATTCGTATTCAAAGACGAGATTTCGATCAGATTCTTTTTTTCTTTCTTAATATACATAATAAAAAAAAAAAAAAATTCCAGACTTTGGCAAAATGGATACGAAAAAATGTCTTTACGAAATAGTAGGTTTTGTGAATATATAATATCATCAAATATTTTTAGTTGAATAAATAAATAAATAAATTTTTTTTATACAAACAAATAGTAAATTATCAATGCAAGTGCTTTTAAATTTGTCGTGGAATTAAAATTAAGAAAAAAATGAAAATATTTACTGTAAAAATTAACTTTTTAAATTGAAATTTAACGTTTTAAAATTTCTTTTAATTCATGAGGTTTTAAATTTAAAATATAACAACTTACGTAAATTAAATATAATTAGCAATATAAATTTTGAAAAAAAAAAAAAAGTTTTTTAATAATTATTTCATCAAATAGTTCAAGGTTACCGAATTTAATAATTTAACAATTAATTTCACATGTTTACAAAGATAACAAAATAATGTATCGATAAATTTTCTAATGATGTTTATTTTTAATTTATAAAAAAGTTATTTAAAATTCACTTTTATTTTATCAGCCTAATTTGAGCTATACACGTGTTTTCTAAAATAATATAATGAAAAAGAGAAAGAAAAAATAAAATATTAAGTTCAACGACATTGATAACTTAAAATCTAATTGATAAAAAAAATTATAAAAAAAATAACTTGGTCAGCAGGCTATTGGGTTATTCCAACAAATGAAAATTAACCATTAGTTTTGATTGGGTCAAATTTGGAAATTCCCAACAAAAATAGAAAAAAAAAAAAAAAAATCATCCGAGCCATGTTATTAACCTATTGTTTCATTATCGAATACCACATTCGAAGATTGATAAATCTTTTCCTTATTATTTAAATAGTTTAAAAATAAATTTTAAAAAAAAAGTTAAATTCAAATCAAAACAAAGTAAATGAAAAAAAAACGGATTTCAAGACCTTGAACTTGGATATTTATCTAACCAGGAAAATCATTATATAAATATTTAAAAAAAGAAAAAAAAATTAGGTATTGAGGATTGAAAAATTAAAAATATCCCAAGTTATAATTATAATAATCTCTTGAGGGAAAAAAAAAAAAATTAATTAACAAAAAAAAGTAGAAGAAACAGACCTTGCTTAATGGCGATACCAGTAGTCACTTGTATATGTTGTAAATTATTATTATTATTCGTTGAATTAACAGTTATATTTCCTGGTGTACCAGGAGGTGGTGATACACTTGCACTACCAACTGAACCAGGATCGCTAAATCCTTGTGTACTATTATCCTCAGGACCATCAAAATAACTAAGATTAAATTCATTTCCTGCATCAAATGATACATCTGATGTCAGTGTATCTGATGTTGTACTACAAAGTCCAGTCGTCAACGACTGATCAATTTTAAATACATTCATTTTTAGTTTTTTTTTTTATAAATTATTAATATTAATTAAACATTTTTAATCACTTTTTTTTTAAAAAAACAATTTAAATACTTTTTTTTCTGAAAATATAAATTTTTTTTCTTTTGTTAAACTAATATCACTTGATTTTTACATTAAAAAAATTTATTCAATTATTTATTACACTTTATTTGAGCTTTGATTTTCACACTTTTAACGTTTTTTTTTTTATCACTTGGCTATTCAGCTGGAAAACAAAATTATGATGGAGATCAAAAAAAATAATATAAAAATTCGTTATTTTTCTTTTTGGCAACTTTTTGTTTATATTATTATATTATTATTGTTATTATTATTTATATATTTTTTTTTTCGTTTAAAAAAAATGTGGATAGTAGTTGGATAAAGACAGAAAAGAAGTGAGAAAAAGTGAATGTCATTGCCGTAATCTTCGGACGTTGACTTCTTGGAGGTTCCTTTTTTTTTTTCTCCTCTTATAACTCAGTGGTTGAGATTTTTTTATTTTTTCTTTTGTAAGTTATTTTTTTTTTTTTTTAATGATATTTTGTCTCGTGTATTCAAAAGTTGAAATATATTTTAGGAATATTTGTTCAGCCATAATTTACTTATTTTATTTTATATTATTTGGTAAATTTTTACTCCAAAAAAAAACAAAAAAAAAACTAATTTTACTTTGAAAATTTTTTTGAGAGTAAAGCCATTTATTTATATCAAATTTATTGATTATAGAAAGTTTTTAGACAATTTAATTTGTAGATGTTAAAAGTTTGGTTGAAATTTTGTTGGTAGTTTAAATTAGTAAAGTATCATTTGTCGTTTGTTGAAACACAAGTTCCGCGTTCCATCATTCTGTCAAAAAACCATTGCATTTGTCTTGTTAATTTAAGACTTGTAAGAATGAGTTTTTATTTTTTAATTTTTGTTAATATAAATTCAAAATTACATCATTTTAAAACTACCATTAAAAAATACATGATGCAATAATGATTTACAAGAAATAAAAACTAAATTTGAAAAATTTTTAAAAATTCCCAAAAACCAAAATTAAAATTCAATTTTTCTAATCAAATTTTAATCATACCTTAATCAACCTTTAAATTTTTCATAAATATAATAATAGTTTAATCAAAAAAATCAGCCAAAAAGAAAAATAAATTAAATTTTCACTACATTAAAAAATTGACATGTTAATAACATGATTTTTCAATGACCAATTTACCTTTATTAATTGAAAAAAAAATCCTTCAAATTATCACCACTAAACAAACACATGTCTTGAAAAATTAAATAAAAATAACCACATCGACAAACTTAAAACACAAAAGTTAAATAATTTATAAAAATTTATAAATAAAATTAATAAAAAAAATTAACAAAATATAAATTTTTAAATATCAAGAAAACTTGACATAAAATAATGTAAAACACAATTTGTATTTGCGATATTTAATAATTAAAATTTCAAAAATATTATCTTTTAATTTTTATGATATTTTTGTTACGCGTGTCCACAATGATCCGGCTTGCTTACCTGTGAGGTAAGTAAAATCGGTGCTCAACGTATTACGGCATTGCAAGTCGCGCGAGAGCACCGTACAGAGCACGACAACGAGTTTGAATATTTTGATGTTGCGGGGAGTAAAGAGAGAAGGAGAAGTAATCAAAAAAGAGGAAGGAGATGAAAAAATAAAAAAGAGAGAGAGAGAGAGAGAGAGAGATGGAATAAGGTAGATAATACATATAAATTTTTTAAGAGTGGGAACCCCTCTTTCCAATTTAAATATAATAAAAATAATAGTAGTTTCTCCTATCACCCCCCGCAATGAAGAAAATAAGTGAGAGTACATATATGTATGTATATAAAAAAAAATGATAGTAAGTTAGTAAAAGTTTATAAGTGTGATAAAGACACGACGATGTGCAAAGAGGTAAAAAACATTAAAAAAGAAACGAGATGAAGAGATACTTGAAGTTAAGAGAAGGTGGATTGTTGAGGTGTACATTTTTAAAGAGATAGAGAGGAGAAAAATAAGTAAAAATGATTAAAGGGGATTAGGAGAAAGATTAAAAGGGTTGAAGGGGAAATAAAGGAAAAGAGGAAAGAGGTAACCATTGGCTCTTCCATTTGATATATCATATACATTGATATCGTAAGGTAAAAATAAGGAGGGAGGAGTTTAACTAGTGGACCAACTGGCTTCAACCAACAATAGTTCATTGACCGAGATGTGCCGAGTATAACCGAACCACACATTTCATACCGCAAAATGCTAAAACTGAATTTTTGATTTTAAAAAAAAAGTGGACACGGAGAATAATTGATGTGGTGTCTAGTAATATTTTTTTTTTTTTTTTTGCATTAATGTTGAAGATAAGAGAAACAAGAAAAAAATGTACCAAAAAGAAGGAGAAAAAAAATTTATAATTTTTTTTCCTTTTTGATAGATTAGTTTTGATTATGATTAATAATTATTGGTAATTTTTTTTTTTTTATTTTACGAGTGTGATAAATATAGATTTATCAAAAGTTATTTTAATTATTTTCATTTTTTTTTTTTAATTTATATAATTAACTGTTGGAGAATTATGATTAATTTTTGCCCATTTTTATTTAAGTTTTTTCTAATTAATTTTTTACTTGATAATTAAATTTGTATCGTAAAATCAGTTGATATTTTTATGGCATCATATAGTTTTGTTTTTGCAATGGTAGAGAAATTTCAAATTTCTATAAATATTATTTTATTATTCGATTTCTCGGAGTGTATATTTTAGCAATAATACAAATATATATTGTAAAAATATTAGCATATTTATATTGAAAAAAAGAAACAAGAAAATATATATAATTTTAATATAAAAAATATTGAAAAATTATCATCAAATATAATTTGAATTTTTTTATCACACAATATTTTTCATGTAATTTAAATTCCATTTTTAGACTTTGACTCGTTCCATGCACCTTAAAATTATGTTTATTTGAGGTATAAAGAAAAAAGTTAATTTTTTTTACTCATCAAAAGAAGCATTCATATTATTTACGACTCATTACATATATAAAATGGAAATTGATTCTCCGCCCACAATATTTATCAGCCAATGATACAATTTAAAAAAGGAAAGCAAAAAAATTCAAACTAAAAATAACCAATATCGATAACATTGCTTATCAACTCGAAAAAAAACTAAAAAAAAAAAAACCAATTAAATCATCGTTTACATGGTCTAAAAAAAAAATAATAACCTATAAAATTTTCGAGCATCGAAAAGTTGCTTTTCGTACATTTCCCGATACTAAATAAAAAACAAAAAAAAAAAAAAAAAACATTCAACGACTTTTTGTATTAAAAATAATAAATTTTCTCCATCGAAATAATAAGATAATTGATTTTTAATGGTGAAAAAAACAGTCTAGCTTTTTTATATAGTCAATGCAATAAATAATTGCACACGCATGATCGTAAAATAAAAAATAAGTATATACATGACATAAAAATTAACCGATTAAAAATATAACAAACATTTGATAATTCAAAAAAATAAAATGACAGATTAATTTGTATCAAAATAAAAAATAAAATTTGAGTAACTACATATAGTTAAGTGGAAGTTTGCTTGAAATAATAATTAAATAAATAGATAATAATTATAAATAATGTATTGAAGTTGAAGGGGATGATAAAGTTCTACGTAAATATAAAACCTTGCATTCAAGTATATATGAAAAGGATAAAGATGCGCTTGGCTCTCAGTGTAATGAACCTCGCGAAAACCGGTTATATATCCGTAGGCTTGTGTGCATAAATACACAACTTTCGCGTTCATAAAGATATATTACGGTATATATGATGAGAGTGCTATCACAAATAAATAAAAAAATAAATAATAAACTAATTTATAAAGATTTAAAACCAATAATAAATTTATTTAAAAATAAACCGATAAATTTTTGATAATTTTATCAAAATATACTGTGTGCTGTGTACAGATGAATTAGACTTTTTCGAAAAAAAATTTTAATTAATTATTACCAACGATTTATTATTATTATTAAATCACTTGACTGTGAAAAGTTAATTTCAAGCCTGACAAAAAATTTAGACGATCAAAACAAAAAAAAAAAATTTATATTTTTTTTATACAAAAATAAAATGGGAAAATTCAATTATGTGAATGACTTCCGTTTGCCCGAGGGCGATTTTCCGGTTTTGTACAAAGCTGCCAGAATGTTTTGAGAAAAAAAAAAATTAAAAAAAAAAAATGAAATGAAGAGGCCTTTAGGCACTGGAAGTTCTTGGGAGAAGAAAAAAGAAGAAAAATTTATGATAGCGTGGGGTAGATTTTTCCTGGCAGGTTTTGAATCGATTCAACAATATGAGACAACCAATTCTACAGTAAATTTACCACACGATTTAAGAGATATAGTTCACTTTTTACCGAAAAAAATTAGAAAAAAAAAAAAAAACATGACATTTCGGAGTAAAATGAATGTCTAAAGTGAATTTTTTTCGCTGAGATAAAGTTAATTTTCAATTTTAAAAATTGTTTTTACAACAATATTTTCGATAAATAATTTAAAAATGATTAACATTAGAAGCAACTGATAATTTTTTATAAATATTTTAAATGTGTCAACTTAAATTTTTTTGTTACAAATTAGTACAAATTATTTTGAGTATCTTGGAGGTATTTTAATCCAAATTTGATTCAACAGAAATGTTACTTTTAATCTCTCAATTCTTTGGGTAAAAATTACAAATAAATTGCTGTAGAAAATACAAATTTCTAAAATGTATTTTTGCATATTTGCGGGTCATATTTACAAGTGCATTTCCATAATAAAATATCAAAAAAATAACTGATTTTGTATTTATATTATTTTTTAAAAATTGTTTACTCACCATTTTTATTCAAAATAGAAGTAGGACTGTTCGCCTCGAGGGGTGAACTCGGCTCTTCATTGCTGTGTTCTTTTTTAACACTAAAATACAAAATAAGGAAAAATATATGAAAAATATTGATTTTGTTTTTATTAAAATTTATGATAATATTTATTGAAAAAAAAAAAAAAAAAAAAAAGAAAGATTGCGAATTTTTCATTTATTGTCCAATCTTTTTTCGAGTGTTCAATTTGAGTCGAATTGAATTGATAGTAATGAAAAGAAAAATGCAATTGAAATTGGAAGTGTCCTTTGAATGCTCCTGAATGATAAAGAGGGAATTGACCTACTTTCAAGATGAGCCGGGAGCTCAAGGCTGTAACTAAATATCTGAAGGTAAAAAACATGAAAAAAAAAAAAAAACTTTTATCCTTCAATACTTTTTTTAAAATAAAAACGGAAATTGTACGAATAACAAAAAAAAAGAGAGAAGATTAAGTAGGTTAAATAAACGACTGCATCTCGAAATAAAAAAAAAAAAATTATCAAAAGATTAAAATAAAATTTGATCAAGGATTATTTTTGTTATAATTATCCTGATATAAATATAAAATTTAAATGTGAATAATTTAGAGACAATTGATTGACTTAAATTTGAAAATTTAATTTTAAATCAACAAAAATTTTTCATGTTAATATAGATTTTCTCACATCTTTCAGATAATTTGTATGTTTATATGATAATTCTTCGTCATTTTTTTTTTTTTCGTTTGAATACTTAAAAAGTACTAAAATTGTAACAATTTAAATTAGGTCATGCTCATATTGACATGCCAAAATTATTTTTTACTAAAAAAAAAATTGAGTGCTTAAAAGCTCGACTATTTTCGTCGGTTTAGTCGATCGATGTTTTATATGTATAATTTTAACTAAAAAAAAACGATCGAAAAACGATAACTTTTATAATAGTTAAAGTGACAAACATCAATTGGTTATAAATTTTTAGTTTATTAATATTTTACCATCTATATTTCCTGTAAAATTATTTTTCTCATTTAAAACATGAAATATTTTTGAAATATATTTATCAATATTTTACTGAACTCTGTACACAGATAACAAACAAAACATTTTTTAAAAAATAATTTACTATTATTACTATTATTTACAAAAAAAAAATTAAATTAATAAAATTTATTGAATTTTTCTTCTCTAAATTAAACAGAATATTTGTAATATATTCAATTTTTAAAATATTTTATTCAATTTTATTTTACTTTTGAATGAAAATTGAAAATATTTTTAAATTCCTACAATTGAATTTCGTTCAATTATCATTGTCAATATATTTTTCTCTATGCAAATAGAGATGAGAAAAAAAATAATAAAATAATCAATTAATTGTTAATTAATTACTGTCCATTCTCTCATTGTTCAACTATAAATCAGTAAAATCAATATTTCGTTATTGTCTTTGAATTTAAATTACTTTTTAATACTGTCAATAATAAAATATAATTTAGTCATCAAAACTTATATTTTTAGCTACTAGAAATAAACATCCGCATTAATTTTGATCTCATTAGCAATATTTTTTGATCATTTAATTATTTTCTGTCAAAATAATTAAAAAAAAAATCACCACTTTAATTTAAAAAACTAGGCAATTAATTTAAAAATATATTTATTTATTTAAATAATCGAAAATTTACCTGATAAAAGTTGAATCTGCCGAAGGACTTGATGATCTGGGTGATGAGCTTGCGTTAGACGCAGTATTTGTCTCCTCGACTTCCATCATTTTCATGCCTCAATAAATTTTTCAACACTTAAAAATAATCCAATCACAATTATTGAACTTGAATACCAATAAAAAAAGACAAATAGTCAACACAATAATATAAACAATTAAGATTGCTAATAATTATAAACAACAAAATAAAAAAATTTCTATGGATCAATAATTGAAATAACGAAATACAATAAAATGTAATTGTTTAATTAATAAAACAATAAAAAATGTAATAAATAATTTTTTTTTAATTATTAATATTA
Source organism: Aphidius colemani (assembly GCA_030523065.1). NCBI lineage: Eukaryota > Metazoa > Arthropoda > Insecta > Hymenoptera > Braconidae > Aphidius > Aphidius colemani. The sequence continues at coordinate 10,607 of JAPYYR010002187.1, forward strand.
TATTTTTTATTTATTCACTTTACGACGGATCTTGAGGCGGGTGGGGAGATGGAATAACGAGGATCACACACGCCCGTCCGCGTGCGCGGCCTCACGGAAAACGACTGACAAACTTATATTTCCCCTCTACTATTAAAAAAGAGAAAATCAACCCCTTGTATTGCTTTTGCTACTATGCTATCCTAACTTGTGCTATATATTATACTCTCAACATCCTCGAATTTTTATTTTACCTCATTTACGCAAGCGCATTTTCATTGCCACCCTCCACAACAATTTTGTCTATCTGATTTTATTTATTCTTTTTTTTTCTATTTAAATTATTTTATTTCACCTGAAAACAATACATTTAAATTCAAAATATATT
>JAPYYR010002188.1:0-16640 GCA_030523065.1 Aphidius colemani
AGAGAGAGACTGTTATCCATTTGTATATTTGTTATGTGTCAAAAATCACACAGCTACACATCTGTTCACGAGCAGTTATGTACACTAACAAAAAAAAAAATTGTTAGGAAAAATAGTAAAAGTAGTGATACTTATGCATACAGCGATGGTGATGGCTCAATATACTTAGTTGGTAGGGTATTTGCTAATGACTTAATTTGTAATCGCTAATTAAAAGTGAACATATAGTTAGCTGGCAATATCATTGAAAAATTAAAATTTAAGCTCTATTTGATGGGAAATTGTCCAATTAAGTTTAGTCAACGAATATTGGAGTTTAGTGAATTGTAGAAATAATTTCAATTAATTATTTTCAATACATAATTGACAAATTGATTATCTAAATGCGCAGTAAGTTTTGCGCAACTAAATAAATATATATTACCACACGTGGATTTAACGCTAAGTTTACTTTGAGGTAACCACTGGTCAGAGTACTCGAGTCCGAAGTTGGCCAAAAAAATACCGAGTACCAGTATATAGCTGAGAAAATACATACCGAATAGTTTGGTAATCGGTATGCCCTAGTAGATACTTGTGTCTCCAGTATATCGTTCACTATCGAAGACCACTATTCCAGAGATATTTTTTCGAAGTTTTTTCGGGGATTCTGTAGGAAAAAAGTTTTTAATTTATTTTTTCCACAACATTCACCAAATTTGGTTTCTATCATTGGTGGAAGAGAAGATGCATGACTCTTTACCTTCTGTTGTAACAGAAGGCGTGATATTTTCATGTGACCCAATGCTGTTGATGAGAATTTCATTACAGCTTGTTTGAGCATTATTTGTACGGAAAGTACAACATAGAAATTGATTAAGAAAAATAATCATCAATGGATACACCTTTTTTATTAAACGAATGCACCTCTTTAATCTTCATTAATCTTTCTGTTATACTAATCGCTCTTGTCCGATCGGTAAAAAAGTTCTCGATAATATTCAAAACAATTATGTCAAGTATACGAAACCTCAAATTTTTTTTTTGTTATTTGTTTACATTTTGAATGATTGCCCTAGAAAACGTAATCGATATTATTACCAACTAAAGAGAAATGAAAAATAGAAAATTTTAAAAAGTGTGAGCCTGAAATTTTACGGAAAATCCATAAAGCAAGGCTTTTCTCTAAAGTTTCGAAATTTTTTATTTATCGATAGAACTATACGCATTTGTCATCCAAATTTTTATTCATATTTTATTTTATCATTCGATTTTTTTATTATTTATTACGGTGTGGTTTCTCAATTCCACATTTTTTTTTTTTTTATATTTAAAAATTTTTTTTTTCAATGTGTGGCTTATTATCGGTGACAATGAACGACGGCGAGTGTGTGACAGATTTTACGGGACGATAAGCTAACAAAAAACAAATCGGCTGTGATCACATGTACACACTGATATCTGAACAAATGTGTGCATGTGTATAGTTAATAAAGCTGTGCATATATATATATATATCAATATTCCATATATTTAATATTCATGAATATTAGTGTCGCAGTACTAAATAAGAATTTTGGAAAAATAAAAAATAATCGAGCTTTTGATTATTGTCTTCGGGGCAAGTACCTTAACCATAGAGCCACAGTGGACTCTTACTTTTGCTGACCACGGAAACTTTTTTCAACACGAATGACGACCATTGATTCGTCATTGACAGCAATTTTAACTTATCGATGCCTATGCCGTTGATATCTACACATACCGGTAAACTAATAGTTATTCATCGAAAATCATTATCAAAAATAAATTCATAAAGATTTTTTTTCTCTTTTGTACAACACGAAGTTAATGTTAATAAGAGACTACACAAATCCAATATTGCGGCTGAGCCTTCGCCTCTCAGTCTTTGTAATAAAAAAAAACTTATTACATTACGATTTTCGAGGGAAAAAAATAGGTTTTTTTATACTTGTACAACTCAATTTGAATAAATAATAATTGAATTGCAAAAAAAGAAATAGAGATGAAATAAATGCAGATTATTATAGTTTTAATATTGTTGTGTTTTTCTAATTTGCGCCAATGTTAAACTGTGATTATATTACATTTAATGCAATCCAATGTCAATTTTTTAAATTTTGTCGAATTATGTTAATTGTCGAGTTATTTAATGTGGATAAATAAAAAATCATAAAATATATGACAAATAAATAAAGAAATAAAGGAGTGTCAGGTGCAGTTGAGTACATATACACAAGAAGCCCTCACTGACAGATGACGAGAAAAATATCCATCCTCTTTCAATTCAACCTGGTTTACGTCGCTTCAAAAACCTTACACCTCGTCCTTGTCTATGGTTAAGGGGTGGTTGATGGTCATAGGAGGAGATAGTTAGATTGAACAAACAGCGTACGTGCCTTGCTTGTGCCGTTGAACGAAGCACGGGCAAAGCACTCCGAGCTTGACAAATACGCTTATCCGTCACCGATATTGGCCGAGCTTAACCGAGAACAGTCGGGCCACTGCACATTACTACTACTTACTTTCTTTTTATCTCACTCTCTTTCTATCGGTCTATATATATCATATTAACTCTTTACTCTATTGCCCGAATTTCTTTTTTTATGATTATTATCATCATACAACTATATTATTTGTCATTAAAAATATCCAAATGTTTTGTCAAGGTATGATTAGTGACGTAAATGACGGTTCTTTTTTTTTTTTTTTTTGTCACGTTATTGAAACAATTACCGTCTATGACCGTCAAAAAATTGTTCGTCATAATGTTTGCCATTTTTGTAAAATTCGTCTAATTAGTTGTAAAATTAACCGGTAGAAAATTTTTCGTCATCATTTTGTTATTTCATAAAAAAAAAAAAAAAAAAAAATCCGTCGTAAATCAAGTTGGAAAAAATCGGAGAATATATTCTGTGGGTACTTTAAAAAATTTCCAACATCAAGAAGTTTTTATTGAAAACAATTGTTGGAAATATGATTTTATTCCTTTTAGAATAAACAAGAAGTAATTATGAAACGAAGTAGAGATTAAACGTATTTTTGTTTATCGAGATTAGACTATGTGTGTGTATGTGAGTATGGTGTGATCTCATGAGTTTTGGTGCATGGTGTAACTGAAATATTTTTCTGGGAATAAATGATGAATGCTGGACGTGTGATTTGGACAAAGGAATAACTAATTAATACAGCGTCAATATATATATTTTAAGTTCAGTCTATTTGGGACTTTTGTCAGGTACACATTAGCATTGGCACAGTCTCCCTATACGTAGCTTTGATTAAAGAAATAATTAACGTATATTAAAGTCTATACCTTATTATATTCCTTCATATTATTCCTGATTTAATTAAATAAATATATATTAGATAATAATTTATAAACTATACATTCTAACAAAAATTTTTTATTATTTCAAAACCAGCATATACTATCTAAGTACAAACGTTTTAAACTTCAGTTTAAGTTTTTCATTTATATTATTTATTTTATTATATATGTTTATATAATAACAATTCAATACTACCAAAATAATATATATATTATTTTTATTTAAAATTTTCATATAATATTTTTATTATTGTATAATATTTTTTCCACTTGGGTAAAAATATGATTGTTAAGTCACCTATCTAGTTGTGAAATTAACCGTCAGAAAATAAATTGTCATAGTCTGGTCAGAAATCTCACGGTCACAATCGGTCACAAATTTTCAGCCCGTCATTTTTTCTGACAGACCGAATGACGTGAGCGTCTAATGACCGTCACGAAAATTTGTTTACATCGCTAGATAAGATCTAACATAATCGAAAATCGAAATGGTGAACTCAAGAAAGGATATTTTAAGAGTTAAGATTATGTTCACTGTTAACATATCATATTATATGTTTAAATGGGTGATGGCTGATAAATTAACAGTTTAAATACGGTATTTTAACTTTAAACATACGTTAAACATTTTTAATATTGGTTAATTTTTAATATTGGTAATAGTTTAACTGTTAAGATACGTATGTTTCATGTTAAAATACATGTCTTAACTATTAATATATCTGTCATTGACAATTTGAAGGTTAGGATTATATCAAATTTGACAACTTGAAGGTTATATTCAAAATTTGACTGTAGCTCTATTATAAACTAGCGATGCCAACGGTACCTTGAAAAGAATTATTTGTTTGTATTGTTTAACTGTTTTTATTTATTGTTTCAATCTGTCCAACTTCAAATGTAAAAAGAGTCGGAGAAATTTGGTAACTAAGTAAGGAAACATTTTGAGGAAAAAATGTTATTGAATATTTTACCTACGATGCTTTTTGACTGAGATATTAATGTTTCAAGTTGACCAATCATGTTCGAGCGTCGCGAATTATTATCATTATGGCGTCAACTGCCATGTGCTTAATAACGCGCGATTTTTTCTTTTTATTACCGATAAATTTTGACACAAGATGGAGCTAAACCATAATTATCTTGGCGTTTTAATCAAAGAATGTTCATTAAGTTTATTATTATAATTTAGTTTATTATTATGAAATATCAATAAAGAAAGTCAAAATTTTTCAGGTGCTTTTTCACGATAACGATTCCAATACATGTTACAATGAGAAGCATCTAATTTTTTTTTTTATTCAACTTTTTACTTTCAAAATTTTGACTTTCTTTATTGATATTTCACGTCTTTATGAAAAATTAATAAACTGTTAATGTAAAATTGAGGCTTTTTGACTACATAAATCATAAATTTATGTTTTGTTTCTATTATTAATGTATTGTAATAATTAAAAATATAAATAAATTCATGATTGTTAAACATTTTGAAATAAATTATTTTCAAAAGAATTTTCCTTGTTCAAGATGTGATCAAGATACTTGACCACTGAAACACTTTAAAATAAATTTTTTTTAAAAAGAATTTTCCCTGTTCAAGATAAGATCAAGATACGGTTAGAAATTGAGACCTTATCGTCCGTGGGTTCGAGACCAAGAAGTTGCGTGCACATAATTTATATAATTGTAATAGTATGAATCCTATCGTCTTCCTTATCCCTCTCTCTTCTCAACAGCAATGAATAAACAGGTAATAAATAAAAAAGGTCAAGTTAATTAAAAAAAAAAAATCAAGTTGATCAAGTTTCGACCAGGTAGCTTGATCAAGTCTTAAACCACTTTTTGCCAAGAAGTTAATTTCTACACTATCAATAATTATTCTTTTTTTTTTCATCAAAAAAATTTCTCAGTGCAGAGAGTCATATAGTCACCCTTTATTCATGTTCACCTGATAATTTTTAAATTAATATTTGAAGAAACTAAACCTGATATTTTTTACTCAAATAGATATTAACCACAGGGATTATTTAATTCAAATTTTGAAGTCCTCTTAATTCTATACTGAAAGATAAAACGCGTTTCTGGAGAGATAATATTTTATCATCACGCGCTTTTCTTGAACTTGCATTGTGAATTAAATTTATCGACCTAGTTTTATTGTTAAAGAAGCGTGTGAGCATATTTCTTTTTTTATGCGAACTTTTTCTGTCTTTCGAGTCATCTTCTCAACTTGCTCTTTACGTCTCGTGAGATTTCGCTTTTTTTCTGTAATCATATATTAAGTCAGTGTGTGAAAGGGTTTGTAAATGTAAGGCTTTGATTTTCATCATTTTTATAAAATTAGTTTCAAAGAGATTTTTCAATGTATACTTCTTTATTCATTCATCCATCTCATTTCACAATTTTTTACAATGAGTTTTGCTTAATGAGGTTTTTCATACAAGAGCTATACCAAAAAAATTTAATTTTCATGGAATCTGTATATTTTTATTATTTTATAAAATATTAAAAATATTTTTTATATATGTATACAAAATGTAATCTTCATTATGAAGTAAATTTATTGATATATAAAGATGATTCTACTAGATATATAGAAAAGTTTATAACATATTGTTGTATATAAATTTATAGATGACATAGAAAAAGGATGTGTAATTGTTGTCATAATAATTCAATTCATTCGATCCGAATTGTGTGGGTTGCAACTAATGACAACTTGTCAGTTTAAAGTTGAAATTCCTTGATACACTGTTAAAAATTTATACTGTGATTTTACCAACAAATGTTAAGAAGTTTTTTTGCGAGCCCGCTTGGTAAAATTACTATGTAATATGGTAATGCTTATGTACATGTATACATAAACTACGAGCTGTAAGTATACATACGCAATAGCTGCAAATTAGTATATAGTATATACTAATTTTGTAGCTATTGAGTATATATACTCAAAATATTATTGCCGACTTTTTTGTGATATCATTACAGTGAAGTCTTTTGATCATATGTGAAAAATATTACAATATTCGTGGCGACAAAGTTTTATGAGTCGTATTATATCGTCTTGAAAAGCAAAAAATAATGGCAGCAACAGAATTTCCATACCTCGAATATTTTTATATAGAAATCGAATAACAATTTTGTTATTTTGAGAATTTTCAATAATACTAAATTTAAAAAAAATTAATGTTTACAATGATATTTATAGTATTTTTTATAGAGAAAACAATGCTGATAATAGGAGTTCGATCTCTCAAAAAATTTGTAAGATACTAATTTTTGGGAAAGATCTAGCAGCCACACATAATATCTATCTCATCCCAATCAGAGTAACTATAACTATAGAATCTAGTTATTTTTTGGTCACAATCAGTCATTACATGAATATCTTGATATTTTTGATTTTCAAAAATTGATATCTTAAAAACGGTTCAAGCGATCGAGTTTTTCATATCGTTATTCGATATCTCGATAAAGCTTCAAATCACGAATCATGATAATATTCGGTTATTACGCCTTCTATGAATACCCCATGTAGGAATTGCTAGGATTTACATCACGGCCAAGCCTTGTCCCAATAATGGCATCCAATTGTGCGCCACTCATGGGCTTGGTTGACTTATAGCTGGTTGTTTCTTACCAAGGCTCGTATGCCAATGCTCGGCTGACCGATAAGTGAAGAAGACCTGCCAGCTCTTTTCGAGCCATTCATCAGCCGAGTCTTGGTAAATTATTGAGTGGCCAGCCATTACTCAACCGTTCATCGGCCAAGTCTCGGTAAATTGTTGAGTGGCTAATACTGGAAACAGATGATTAAAACAAGGCTTGGCTCATCGAGGGGTGGCCAAGACTGGAAACAGATGATTAAGTCAAAGCTTGGCTCATTAAAGGCTGGCCTGCAGACATTAATCGACCGATCGTTGGCCAATTCTTGGTAATTCTTCGGTGGTCAAGACTGAGAATACACACATTACACTGAGAAAACTATAATGCACAAAACGCATTTTAAACTGCAAACTTTGACACAGACAAAAAAAAATACAAATATTACAGTGTAGAAAATAAAGATCACATTCTTTTATCGCAAACTTTGATTTTCACATTTTGATAGTAAGCATCGCAGTTTTATTTTGTATGTTTTACATCAATTTTTTTCTATTTCTAAAATTTCATTTTTAAAATTAAAAATGAACTAGCTATTATATTATTCTTAGCAGTATAAAACTGTAAAGATTGCATTTTTCTCGTTCGTTTAAATATTCCACAATGTTGGTTGACGCTGACTGCGAACATTACAGTTTTTTTTTGTGAGTCAACTGTTTCACGAAGAAATGTCTCGATAACATGATTAGTCTGTAATTATTGCATTTTTTCAACATAAAATTTATACTTCAGCCGATAAAACAGAAAAAAAGCTTTTCCATCAAAAAACTAATAATATATATTATTATAATATTAATTAACTTAAACAAAAAAAGTAGTAGAATATAATTCTTTTTTTTTGTCAAAATGTTACATATTTTTCAAATAATTATTAACAAAACTTGTAAGCAAAAATATCTTGTCACTGGAGTAAATCGAATAACGTTCCTTTTGTATATCGCGCCAGTGGTTAGGCAAGCTAAGGCACGTGTTACGGATCTTAGGAAATAGTCGGTCTCAGGTTCAAATCTCGTGTTAGGTTAACAAAAAAAAAAAAAGTTTTCAGGAAAAAAAAAACAGCATCAAGTTCGTAGTTGTCATTTATCTTTGATTCTTTTTTGACCTTTTTACAAAAGAAACTGCAATCTATACAACACTGTCCCGAGTGGAAATCCAGTCAGGCTCGACGGATTTGATATCCGATCCTGATCAAGTATTGATCAAGTTACCTTATTTCAGGAAGCCTGAACGAATCCTGATCAAGATTTGATCAAGATACTTGACCACATCTTGATCAAGTGAACCTGGTCAAATCTTGATCAGAGGGTGCATTTTGACTGAACGTACAATATAAAGATGAAAAAATCTTTTTCTTCATCGAGACCAGCGACTTGCGCGCACTTAATTTCTGTAATTGTAAAAGTATGAATCTCATCATCTCCCTTACCCCCCCCCCATCCCTCTCTTCTCGAAAGCAAATGAATAAGCAGGTAATTAATGAAAAAGGCGAAGTTAATTGAAGAAAAATAACATTAAGTTGATCAGGTAACTTGATGAAATCTTGATCCATTTTTGCATACGTTTTAATCAATTCTTGATCAAGTTGCCTGATCAAGTTTTGATCAAATCTTGAACTGAATTTCCACTCAGGGTCGGGTGAAAATTGTCGGTAACAACTATATAGCAGAAGGGAATGTGGCGTCACAAAAAAAAAAATGCAATCATTACACAAAAACTTTGTAAAAAAAAAATTAAACGCAAAGCTTACGTTTTTTTTTTACAGTGGCTAAATTTATTTTCAAAAAATGCAATGATTACATTTCTTCATGTAAATCTCGCATTTTAATTTTTTCAGTGTAGCCAAGAGCTTTACTTACAACAGCTAATTATTTTTTTTTAGATAACAAAAATTTAAAGAAAAAAATTTTTTTTCTTATAAATTATGAAAATACATTCCGGGGTACATGAAACAAATAAAATTGTTATGTCGGCCGAATGTCGGTTGATTCTTAGATTGCCATGATTGTAATAAATATTAAAGTTGAACAAATTTTCTCTACTCTTTATTGTAATGCTATGGTAAGTAACTACTCTGGACTATCAACTATGAGATATCGGGTTCAAGTCATGTTAATAATCGAGTACTTACGGTGCGATTTTTCAGACTAATAAATTAATACTCATATAAATAAACAAATTAAATTGTTTAAACAATCGTAAAATATTTTTTTTTAATAAACCGATAAATTTTTGGAAGTCTTGGCCGAGTATTGGTGTCAATCCTCAAGCCTCGATCAAGCATCGACCAAGACTGGCAGCCAAGTCTTGGCTACGTTTCGCCAGGCCTGGGTCATTGCTTGGCCATGTTGTATTCTCCTTCATGGGACTGTTAATAAAGTGAGTTGAATATTTATTAGAGCTTTAATAAAACTTACCACTTTCGTTGAAATTTTACAATGAAAATAGAATTCCTGTCTGTGTTTTTTGAAAAGACACCCGAATCAACCAAATGAAAAATCTTTTTTTTTGTTAGCTGTAATTAAACTCGTTTTTTCCGTATTTGTTTTCTGTTTTGCAGCCATTATTTTCCATTTTTATGCCATTCAAAATAAATGAATACCAACTACAACTCTACAAGACATTAAAATAATCAAAATTTTGAAACGTACGTTCCACACGAAACTCATACGTACCTGAAACTGATGAAACAAAACAAAAAAATTCTCTATTCCCTATATCAACTGCAGTTTATATTCTTTCGACTAAAATAAACGGATTTTAGGAATACAGAATTTTTTTGTTTACTGCAATTTTAGATTTTCTCTCGAGTCAATGTTAGCATAGCGGTTTATAAAATTTTTTCTTGCCTTTTAAAAAACAATGTAAAATATTTTTTTAAATTCAAAAAACATATTGCTAGAAAAAACTAATTAATAATATATTTCTTTTTAGTATTTTTTTATCACTTTGAAAAATTTAAGAAACAAAAGGTCAAAGATCATCACGTCTTTTTCATCAACTGTTATTCTTCCGCAAACTAAATTTTTCATCATAAAAGTATGACAGTAAGGTTCGGTGTGATATAAAGCAACTGATTTGTGTTGATATAAAGCAACATGTAAACAGGAGATTAAGCGATTATTTCATTATTGATATTTGTATATAGATATATATCTACATGCATTCCTTCCTCTCATTCACATGTTGATGTTCAAATTAACGTCTATCAATATTCTGCTTGATCACCTCTATTATTTATCTCAGCTATAATTTATAATCATATACAATTAGATAAACGAAAGTAACAACAGAAATTCATAGTGTTGTCTATAAAATGAACTTTTCAATACAATCGTTTCTTTATTTGATAAATATTATGGATGTTATCTTGAAAGAATGAAAATACCAAGGGTGAGGTTGTTTGTTGAAATTCAATTCATGATATTCATATAAATACATACTTGTATAAATGAACAAGTTGTATATGCATTAAAGCGTATAAAGATATTAGAATCTGTGTGTGGGGGTGTATGAGCAGTTTATATCTAGCATGGAGTGGTGAGTATATAGTGAAATGTGTCGAAGTAGGGTTGCATAGAGGTAAACAGAGGGGTTGAACGGGAGATGCTTCTGGAGTAGGAGTGAAAATCTTGGTGGTTGAATGTCAGCGGCGCGGAGCATCCAGTTAGTGCGCGGCGAGGCGCGCCAGCTGCCGCACGTCATGAATTTATCCCAGGTGAGCTCACCTACGAGACAATCCGTTACCCATTTCGTATTTTATAAAAGTTCAATTCTATTTTTTCAAATGTAAATATAGTTTTTTTTTCAAATTTAATAACCCCAAGTTTATATTTATTATTATTATTAATAATATTTTTTATCAAAGGCATGATTTTTAATTGCACTTAATTTTCATATACATTTTATTCATTTCAAATAGTTACTACATGAACTTGAAATAGAAACATAACTAAAAAGTTTGTTCATCTCTCTCTCTCTTGTCAAAATAATAAAACATAGTTCACCACAAATTGTTCTATATATGTATTTTTTGTAATTTATAGATAAATATATGTATTTATATGTAAACATCTCTTGTGTATTTTTTTATGATATATTCAAAGAATTCATGATCAAAAGAAAATATATATATGTCAGGAAAATTTTTCCTTTTCATTTTTTTGATCATACATTCTTTCTTCAATGTGTATTTTTTTTTTCTTATCCTGCATTGATGTCTTTGAAAGTTACTTTTTGACTGATTCCCTAGAGATTATGATGTTCTTATGTTAGTTTTGGATATAACGTAAGTTTTGCGATCGATGTTGCAAATTAGACGTTGACAGTTGTTTTATTTGACTTGTGATTGCAACAGATTCCGTCGCGCTTAAAACTCTCCAGTTAAAAAATTGTGTTCCTACTTTTTGAATAAATTAAGAAAAAATGTGAATTTAAAATACACCATGTAAAACCAAACCCTTGAACTTTATTTATTTATTTATGACATTTTTTCTTTTTATTTGTATAAAATTCTTATCTTTAGACATTAATGGTTCAATTTCATTTGATCTATGGGTTTGTGAGAATTGAACCGTAAAAAAATTGAAGGATTTACGCAAGATTTAAATTTTATGGTAGTTACTGACAAATATCATAGCTTTTTGTATATGTACATTGATATCTTCCTCCCTTTTTTCATCTATACAGACTAAAAAAGGGGAGATAAAGCGTTATACATATACATTTGATTGCCTACTACTGATTCAGGCTAATATTCCCCACACTTGATCCTTATATCATACTTCCGACATAAAGTTTATCCTATAGTCACCCTTTCGAATCATCATTCATTTTACTCTCCCAAATTTTTATTATTTAACCAACGAAAAATAATTTTTTCTATTGCTATTACAGTTCGTTACCTATCAACAACCAATTTTTGAATTTAATTCTAATTGAAAACTAGATTAAAAAATAATTTATCTTTTTCCTCAAATTTCTTCTATTTTTACTCAATTGATGAATTTCATTTTATAAATTATTAAAAACTTTTTATTCAATTTAATTTTTTTTTTCTAAGTACAGTTCAAACTTTTTTTTTTGATATTTATATTGACTTAAAATGTCTTTCAAAAGTTCTTTAATATTCATTATAATTTGCGTATATACTATAAGTTTGTTGAATAAAAAAAAAGTGACTGTGTTTACAATTTCTGTTGAAGCAGGTTTATTGTGTAAGCTGTGTGTTTGTGAATGATATGCTGTTATACAAAGCTCAAATATTGTCGGAATAAACTTTTGAAGGAAAGGGGTTAAAAGAGGACATATTACTGTTGATGATGTTAATGGTTAAAGTGGAATTTAGTTGGTTAGTTGGTCGGTTGAAGATATGATGAAGTAGGAGGTTATGTGTGGTCATTTGGTTAACATTTCGATGGTATTAACCATTCAATTAACAATCCGCTACGTATTACAAGGTGGTGTATATTCAGTGCATGTCCAGTTTGAATTCATTAAATCCAGGACTTTTGTAAAGCTACAATTCGAAGCACGAACTTGCTTAACAATATTACCCTCCGATATATAGTGCTCAACTTTGCGGTCTCTTAACTTACTCTCCAAACTCTCAAAGGCATAAAGATTTTTGCTGTGTTATCTTGAGGGCGTATGTTACTTGAGGTTAAACAATTTTCATTTACTTTTTTTCTTTGCCTCAATATATATATATATATATGGCTATACTTGATCATCTTCAATTGTCAAAATCATATCTTTCAAAGTTTTTGTTTGTCTTCAACAAATGTTACCCTTTCGGCAAATGTTGGATTAGATGTATACCATATTGACTATTTCTTGTATCTTGACATGAATTTATGAAATAATCAAAGCATTGTTTTATAATTTTGTTTTTAATTAATATTATTATATTTTTTTTGTTTCGGTGTATGATGACAAAATAAAAATGAAAAAGCTTTATGGAATTACATATGCATTTTTTCTATCAGATTTTTAATAAATATTCTTTAGAATTTGAATTTTGATCGAATTGATGCAAATTTATCAAATGTGCAAGCATAACTATAAAAAAAAAGCCCCTTCGGGGGAAAAATTGGTCGACAGAATTTTTACCTTACTCGACATTCCCTCGTTCGATTATATGTACAATGTACATATTTATGAAAATATATATTGCGATGTTGATGTACAATGTCAGGAGCGAAGGAATTTTTACATTCATGATTTTGCTACTTTTTTTGATTCAAGCTTTTGCTTTATCAAGTTTGATATTTGATTTTTTTTCTATATATATACATACATTTATAGAAGGAACACTTATATTTGGTTTGTTGTTGTTTTTTTTTTTTTTTTCAAATATTCTATAGTAGTATAGTGAAAATCATAGCTAACGCCATATCAGCGACTAATTCCCATTCATTATAATAATTATTACTTTATCCAAATTTTTACTGTATTTTACTGAAATATTTGAAGTCTTGAGTTGATGGTATACTTTATGCTAAATATTACTGTAGTTTATAGTAAATTTTCTCGCCAGATGACACGAATATTTATTGTAAATCAAGTGTGTTCCTAATTTTTTTAAAAAATTTTTATTATTTCCATATATTTTATTCATAAATCTAAATAATAGTGCATGAAAAACATGATAATTATATAATGGTTTATTTTTTTAAATTTAATAAGCACATTACATTTTTATTTTCATACCTATAAAATGAGTTTTTATTTATTTTTTTTTCCTTTTTATTTTTGTTTTGATTGATTATTACTGCTGTGTAGTAGGAAATTTTAGTCAATCCTAGTAGCTCCCCAGGCAACTACTAAATTTTACTATAAACTACAGTAAAATTTTCTTAAGTTTCTACAGAATTTTTCGCTGTGGATTTCTCTCCGTAAACATGCTGGAAACTTTTATGACATTCGTAATTTATCAGACAGATATTTTTTTCATGACATTTATATCGATATTTCAACTTGCATATGGTTTTTTTTTTATCAGTCATATGAGAAAATCCAATTTTTGTACGTAAGCTTCAATCGTGTTATTGTAAAAACCATCAGGATTTGAGTTATCGATTATAATAATGTATACATTATTATTATATTATATTTTTATTTTTATGTATAAAGCTAGATTAATTTTTTTTAAAAGGAACTTTTAGTTTTTGTAATAATAAATTTAATCTAACATAACGCAACAACTATATTATTCAGTGTAGCTGATAATTGATATTATTGAAAATGTTTCAAAGCTTTTTTTCAAATGAAACATTTATACTATATGGAATATTAAATATGAATAAAAATTTTTCAAGCTAGAAGGTTTTTTATTTACTAATTCATTTTTCAAAAAAATCACGAAAAATTCTCTGTAAACTTTAGTTTGAGTTTATTCACAAACTAAAAAAACACTTTTTACGTATATGTATATCAAACAAAATTATAGCTATTCAAAAATCTATGTGGTGCAAAAGTGTGAGTTTTAAATTCACTTTCCATCTTGTCCAATATTTACGTGACCGTGTTCTTTTTTTTCTCTCTTTTTTCTTTTCGTTTCTTTGTGTTGCACCGTTTCATTTTTATTCCTTTTTTTTTCATTTTGCTTTTTTTCGTACTACGTGATTTTTTTACCGTATATTTTTATATTCTCCTCGTCTAACTTTCAATTTGCAACGCCTCGATAACTTGCCTTCCAGTTGGACTTTCGTTGATTATACATCTATTCGCGCATATATATTAAAAGATCCAAGTAAAGTAGAATAACCCGTATGTGATACGTATATATATAAAAACTGTTTTAAATAATTTGCAATATTGTTTTCTGCTCACTGTAAATCTCGAAAAAAAAAACATTATTGATAATATTCATAAAAACTGGGGCATTGAAGGATTAAGTTATAGGTATATAAAATACTCTTGAAACAGAAAAAATAGAAAGAGCTCAAAAATTTCAAAAAAAATCTTTAGCAGTGGAACAAATGAAAAACTTGAAGTTTCATTCATATCTGACATATTCATTATTCATATGGTATCATTTTTTCGTATTTCAAAAAAATTACTATTATATGTATACTAGTCAATTAATTGATTGATATACGTAGTTACATAATCACAAAATTTTTTGCCTGAAGTCCAAAAATACCAAGTACAATAATACTTTACACTTACTTATTACTTTATAAGAATAAGAGTGAATTCCAATTTGGAATGAAAAAATTTGATCCAGGCAGTGATGGATAAAAAACTACTGAATTTTATCGTAACATGCAATAATATAAATTATAATTTATAGATAAATAATACTTCTGTTTATATTTTGTTTCCTAATCTCACTAAGAAAGTTCTGAAAGCCCCCGTGAATAAGAAAAACGAACAAGTATATAGACTAATAAAAGATAAAAGAAACCAAAATAATAGAGATGGAAGATATTACGACACAAACCGAGTTGACTTTCTTGGTGTACATCAGAAACTACTGATGCCCCCTCAGCAAAGACAAGAAAGTTAATATATTCAAAGTTAAATGAGTAACCTTCAGTATCCTATTATATATATACATATATAAGTAAGGTAAGGATGATGGGGGTTGTATCATGGTTGCTTCAAAATTTCAAAGTTCTCTTAACACATTCATCGAGGAAATGTGCTTTATCAGGAAGATAGGTCAGTGTGAGACCGATATCAACTACACTTAGTGAGTAAATCAATCGCCCCAGGAAAACAGGCTAAAATTATAATAACAAAAAGAACTGAATTTCAAAAAGGACTATCAAATACTAATTAAAAAAATATCTCCTTCCAAAACATTGAACGATTAAATAATTTTTAGTGAGCTTATAAATTTTAATGTATTCAAAGATCGAGGTACCATGAATATTATTTTATAAAATATATATTTATACTACTGGATTAATAAAATGCTTTGACTTGGATCTCTCGTACTTATTGAAGTAAACTTTCATGGTGTGTGAATGTTCAATTTGTGTGGGTGTGGCAGGCGGTGAGCAACAACAAAGTTACCGTGCACGGTAACATGGACAAGCATCGATCAGGGCTAGACCAAGTGGCGAGCCTCAACACACCGAGGCAGGAGGGGTAGGAATAGGGTGAAAATAAAGCGAGAAAATGGTAGAGAAAAAAAAAATATTAATATAAAACAGTAAAGTAAAGGAAAAAAAAAATCAAAAAATAAACGAAGCGAGTAAAGCAATGTTGGAAAAGTGTCCAATCATATATATATATATATCACAGTTGTGATTGGTACGGTGCTAAGGAATCATTATTTAGTAAATATATGGAAAAAATTTAAATGACTCATAAATATAAAATACATGTGGGAAATATGAAATTGCTCTATATGTATTTATATATACACGATATAGTGAAATAAAATCGTGTATATATAATACATCTGAGATGTCATGAAGGCTACTTGCTACTTGAGAACCCAGAGTATAGCCACAGGTTGAACTATTTGTCGAATATACACTGAAAAAACGTTCCCGCTGCAGGCACGGTGTACTGTACTACTGATGGTAGACCGCTACAGCACCAGGATGTCTATGTAAATCCGCAGTAAGCACCGTATATTCTCGGTAAACTGTACTGCTGATCAAGCAGTACAAAGCACTGCCGTGGCAACTGA
>JAPYYR010002189.1:0-10952 GCA_030523065.1 Aphidius colemani
CAGAATTTCACTATAGCTTTTATCATTTTCGTTATAAGCCAATACTGGATGATTTTTTTCAATCAAACGCTGACATTTGTTATAATATTGATCGAAATTATATTTCATATTTTTTTTATGAGAATCAGTCCTAAATTTATAACTCTGGTCGATATCATTAATTATTGTAATAGACTGTTTTGTGATTCTATTTATATGGATTCCATCAATAACTTCTGCCAATCCATCATTTGGAAAGTGTAAATTTATCGATTCATTCCGAGCTCTAATCACACTGACGTTTCTATCTTAATTATGTTTATTTTTCAGAACTGTTTATAAATATAAGGGGTTCATTAACTATTCTATTGATGGTTTTAAAATTTTAAGAGAATGTTCAAATTTGTTCATGATGGAGAAAAGAAAAAAAACAATATAAATAACAGAATAGGTATTAAAAGAAAATGAAAATATCAAAAAATGAATAAATATCGAATATTATCGTAGTCATGGACGACATTGTTTATTTACCATAGCATCATAAAACATAAATAAATCTCATTTATTACGAATTTTTTCTCTCAAAACTACAATTTCAAAATAGAAGTTTTCAATAGTATAAAAAAATCAAAATTAATACGTTCAACAGTAATTATCATAAATCCTGATATACAAGAAAAAGAACATTAAGTATGTTCAAGATAAATAAACTTTATAAATGATAAAAATTCTATTGAAATTTAAAGCCTTTATGAATGGTATAAAAAGGAAGGATATCAAATACATAAAAATAAATTTATGCATTGCATGAGTGACAATAAAAATGAAT
This sequence comes from Aphidius colemani, assembly GCA_030523065.1. NCBI lineage: Eukaryota > Metazoa > Arthropoda > Insecta > Hymenoptera > Braconidae > Aphidius > Aphidius colemani. Next base: position 809 of record JAPYYR010002189.1, read on the forward strand.
ACAATTTCGCCAAATTTAAAACTATGCAGAATAGTCTACCAAATAAAGTAACGGATTAATAGATGAAACAATGATATGATCGATTAATAAATAAATTTAGAATATCTTCTAAACAGATATCATTGCAAGAATTTTAGAAGTGAATGAAAAACAAATCGTATTAACAATTTACAATGAACAATACAAAAAGAAAGAAGTAACTCTGGGTGATAATAAAGATGATAAGGTATAGAATTTATGAAAAAAATTATTTACCAAGTGCTCATTTTAGGCAGCCTGCTCATTTTAGACCACCCTACCTATTTAAAAGATGCTCACCGTGTTTTCAAGAGTACGAATTACATTTTGCATGTCAATTCGAACAAGATCCACTGTGCAATTTTTTGTAACAATATTGCCAGTGGCTTTTATCAGCTCCATCATGAGCTTCATTATAAACTTCATGATCACCCGCGTGGAAAGAAATACATCCTATTCTGTAGCTTGGATATATCTCAATAAAGATATATCTTTAGTATATATTAGATTTTTCTATATATATCTAATATATACATGAAATATATCGGCTCGATATAAAAAAAATCTTTTTAGTTAGATATTTTTCGCGTCTATATAAGATGTATTCCTTTAGATCTATCTACAGAATACATTTATTGATGTATCCCAAATATTTTTAATATATGTTTTTGAGAAATTTGTAAAAGATACATCTGGAAAATTAAAGTAAGATATATATATTATATATATCTTATTTATCCCATGGAAATATTTACAAAATATTTATATGGATCTATCTTAAATATTTTTGACATACATGCAGTAGGAAGTTTTTCAAAATATATCCCAGAAATATTATTTTCTGTATATTGTCAAATATCTTAGATATTTCTTTCGTATGTGCGCATGTCTATAAATAGTTTATCATCATTTTTTAAATTAAATATATATATTCAATATAATATTCATTTGGTATATATTTTTTTATATATATTACTATAGTAATTATATATATATAAAAACGAATATATACATATATTATTTACTGATATTTTAACATTAAAAATTTAAATAAATTTTCAAATTTTTGATTGAAACATAGTACAGATATTATTGGTATACATAATACATATATATATATAAAGGTTGGGAGGTTTAAAATTATAATAACAATTCAATTTTGTTTGGTGCAATTGTTGCGACCAGAGCATTTGTCACTGGGTTTTTTATAATTGTAGCTTTTGTTTGTATTTCTTCAACATGTCGGGCCACGAAATCATGATTTTTATGCGACAGTGGTATCGTATGCTCGAGTTGTCTACCAGGTATAAAAGAAGACAATTTTTTTTCGAAAAATTGTCCAATAAAATAACATTCAAGCTTACCACTCAACGGAATTACAACAAAAGTGACTATTTCTGCAACTTCTTCAGTTTTTAAATAGACGAAGTGGCTTTTCCTTTTAGTACCCCGATTATAGGTTGATGAGTGAATTAGTTCGCTATTTATGCATGCTCGGGAATAATATTTAACATCACTATTTCTCTCGATGTTTACATTAATTTGTTTACATACTAAAAAATCGTGAGTTTTTAATTTTCTAATCGTAGGCTCCCCAATGAGTTTAATTTTCTCTAAATCCAAACTCACTCGTGGTTTTCGTTTTATATTTAGAAGGTCATCAATACACAAATTCGATGCATAATTCATATCTTCTCGACATGTGAGTCTCATATTATCAATTGCATACTTTAATTGGAAATATTCACAAATTTGTTTTGCAACGCTATTGGAGTTTTTTACACTATTTTTTATTTCTTGATTAAAGTCTTCATATATGAAAGCACTGTGGGCCCACAAAGGACCCCAGTCACGTACACTTTGAGCCAAGTGAGTCAAAAGGTGTACGTTATACGAGAGTTGTTCTTCTCCGTATAGTCTATGAACACCACGAACAAAATCTATTCAGCATAATCTATCTCTAAATGGGTTAATGTATTTTTTAGTAAAATTGAGACTCCTGCAACTAACAAACTCCAATTTTTAACAAATTTATTGGAGAATATGTCCTTCATTGTTGCCATACTATAATGTAGAAGCCATAATGCTAGTTCATGAGCTTTCAATTTGTGGGGTTCAGATATCTGTTCAGGGACTCGGGTCGTATCGAGAGTTGGTTGATAAGTTTTTATAATATCATCAATGGTTCCTCTTAAATTCTGGAAATTCCCCTTTGTATTTTTTGTTGACTTGAACCAAATTTTTGAAAACTACAGTGAGAAAATAAAAGTATAAATATTTCAATATGTTCCATATATTGTCATTAAATTTTATAAAAAATAGAAAAAATCATAAATAAAAATTTCAATGTGCTGAGATTGATTGAGGTTTTAAAATTAATAGTTAAAAAAATATATCTGTGTATAAATAAAATATAATATATGCATGAATATGTGTATGAATATACATGAAAAAAACAAAAAAAAAAATATATATAGGTATATGCATGAATAAATGTAAAGTATTATAGACCTGGCGACAAACTCCTAACAGGACTGCGTGCATCCAATCTGGTGGTATTCCCTTTATTACATCAAAACCTGGTATATCAAACAATGCAGATCGACATTTTACTCCGAACATCTGACTATCTGTGTGCTCCAATGTTTTTTCATGAGTTCGCAAACCTTTCCCAAACGGATTTTTGTTCGTATCAAAAGGGTAAATTCGCACATGCCCTTTGCCTTTTTTTACTTCTTTTCCAAAATTTAAACATAGACCACAACGTCCGTTGAATTGAGTGGTACCTTGAACTACTGGCCTCGCGACAGAATCAAAAATCCCATTAATTATTTTACATTTTTTTATATATTTTTTTCCTTCAAATGAGTATTCAAATCCTTGTTCATATAAAATACGTGCTTCTTTTATAAATGGTTTTAGATACTCATTCATTGGTGGCTTTTTTTTACTACACCATATACCAGTGAGCATGATATGCTTTCTTCTTAATTTTGGATGAACTTCATTTATAGTACATAGTATTGGTGTTCCACTGTAATTTGAATGGTCAAAAATTGGAACACCATCGATATTAAAAGAAATAGTAATAAAATCTGATTGATAAATATCTTTATACATTTCTCCATCATAAATGTCTTCAATGGCATGTTTATCAATTTTTTTTCGTTCGTGATAATATTTACTCAAATCTCCTGCCATTGAAAATTTGATTTTCAGCTGGTCAATCAATGAAATATACATAAAAATATTTCCTGATTTTATATTTTGTTGAACATCAATTTGATTTTTGCAGCTGCTGCAGACAAAATATTTATGAGTATTATCAACTTTTTCATCATCATCATCAAAATTGAAATTAACATTGCTTGCTCCAATGTATGTATTACAAACAGGACATACATGATGTGTTGATACGCCCACAGAATATTTTTTTATGATTTGTATAAACTTGTATTTTGATATTTTTTTGTATTTATCATTTCCAAGATTCAACAACTTTGACAAATCTTCTATTAATGAATAGCTGGCTTGTTTGTGTCGATATTTACAAGCAGCTAATAAAAGACATTGTTGTATATCTTGAGGTTCATAGTTATGCGAATGTATCTCTGCTGGATTTTCGTCAACAAGACATTGTTGTATATCTTGAGATTCATAGATATGCGAATGTATCTCTGCTGTATTTTCGTCAACAATTGATTGATTGTCTTTTTGCATGACTGTTTCCGAGTGTATATAGTTTTCTATGAAGCTATCAGGAGAAGTATCTGCAGTATCAATCGTTCCTTCCTAAAAAAATGATTATTTATTCAATTTTTTATTAATAATTTTTACAAGATAAAATAAACGAACGCGTTTATATATTTATACAATAATAAAAAGCATTTTTTTATTATACTCACATGCAAATGAACAGATTCTTTTTGTTTGGATATAGCGAAGTTATCAGATTCCTTTAAATTTTCACAAGTTAAACTGTTTAAATAAATAAAAAAATTATTCAGTTGAAAATAAATAGAAAAGCTTGATAGTAAACTTTTGTATTATCAAAAGAATAATATATTTTTTTAATAATAGGTAGTAATCAAGCTAACTTACACTGATCTATATTAATTTGTAATTTATAGTGATCTATTACCTTAATTTTCTTGGCCTTTTCTTTTTATCATACAATGTTCTTTCAGGTATGACACTTTTGGATCCAAAAGCGGCATATAACATAAAGAACCCCTACGTTTCCTATTTTTTACAGTGTTCATTTTCTTTTTGTTATTTTATTACTTATATCAGTTTTTCATGTAATATTATATAATTTACGTGTATTTTTCATTTAGCGATACGACAGTGTGGGTAAAATCAATAATTTTGTTCCTATGTATACATTTATTAATAAAGCTAATAAACAAATGACTGTTCATCGTCTTGGAGTCACTGGATTTCTATCTTTATGCAATTGGCAGTGTTTTGTTTATATGTCTGACAGGCGAAAAGTTAAAGCTCATAAATTATTATAAAAATATTTTAAAGATTATATATATTTATTTTACCTAAAAAAAAATATAATGGCAAAAAAATATTTCGCTATCGTTAAATGGATAAGTGGTAAATACTCCAATACTTGTACACCTGGTGTCCCCATCGAGTGGATTGAAAATTTTGATAAAAAAAAGTTCAATGATGGCACAGTTTACAATCTTGAGTGGAGAAGTGGCAAAAAGAATTGGAAAATGTACAAAGTAAATGTAATTAAGGTGTCAGGTAAAAAAATTAATGTGTAATAAAATAAATTTGTATTTAATGTTATAATTGTTTTATTAATCTTGATATTTAATTGCATGACAGCCAATGTTGATCAGTTGGAGGAGCACATGAAATTAACAAATGCAGTAGTGTCTCCTAAATCTGTGCCAGTGTCATCCAATATTTCAGAAAGAAAAAGAATAAAGTAACATAAACTTTTTGATTCCGAGAGTGATGCAGAAAATGACTCTACAATTTATTTGGTGTGTTTTGCTTCAGTTTTTAATATTCATTAAGATTCATAAATATTTCTTGTGAAATTTATATTTTGTGCTTTACTTTATACATTTTTTAGAAAAAATCAAAAAAAAATATTTCAAATGATAAAAAAACAAATGATATTAACTACAATGCTCTTGACTTGGATCCAACCACTACTTCCTCTAACAAAACATCAATAGTGAGTTCAGAGTCTGAAGCTGAGTACACACCTCAAAAAAAAAAAAGGACCATTCATGATGAAGTGACACTGAAAGATATTTTAAATGGTAAAAAACTTTTAAAAAATATTTTCAAATAGAATATTAGAAATAGAAATATTAATAATGTATTTCAAATTATTCTATAGCCATCAAAGAAAGAGATGAGAAGTTAGATAAGCTAACAAAAGATGTAGAAATTCTGAAATCAAGTGATCAAGGTCCATCAGTTCGTCGACCTATTTATTCTGCATCCAACGAGAACAAAAATATAACTAATGCAGTAGACTTAGAAGAAGGAGGATTTACAGAGGGTCTAGTAAGGATAAATATTTTTTTCATTGACTTTTATATTATAAATCTTAAATTTTTAACAATATAGATTACTTTTTTATTCTCAATGAATATCAAGTATCATGAATAATATGTATACGTCTCATAATATTTAGATCGAGATCGGAAATGTTGGTTCAAATATAACTGTCACTGACATGCAGTGGTCTACTGCAATATCTCGAGGTTCATACAAATTTATGAGTACATCGTTGATGATGAGCTTATTTCCACTTGATGTTTTATTAAAAAGTAATTATAAAGGCGGAGAATCAAAATTTAAAAATAAAGATGGAACTAAACCACAAAAGCTCAATGCACTCGACGAACGCATAGTCAACGCAATTTTATGTGTGTAAAATTGATTTAATTTGATAATTATATTGAAACAACAGTTATAAATATTTTGATATTATGATATTTGATTCTTTTTTCAGACTCAGTTCAACGCAAATTTAGAAATACATTTACACTTGTTGGATTTGGACAATCAATCAACACGAAACTGCATAAGTTGCGAATAACTCATCGTAATAACAGCATGCATGGATCTGATACTGAATAAATTACAATGGAATTTTATTTGTTGTGAACTGTTTGGTTTATTTTTTTATCGTTTTATTTTTGTTTTCAACTCATTCCCAACTTATTTTTAAACTATAATTGTTCACTGTTTTAAAACATTAAAAAAAAAAAATTAAATAAAGTGAAAAGAGTTATTTTATTATTACGTTTACAAACGTCTTATTTTTTTGATTGTTTAATAATAAATTATTTTTTAATTCGAAGTTTCTAATAATTTCATAAGTTTGCTAATTTATATAATATATATCTATATATATTGTAAATTATATGTATATCTTAGATATAATTGACTATATGAAATTTTAAATACACCTTGAATATATCTTGAGATATTTCTACATATATCTTGAGTATATAGATTTCAGATATATCTCTAGATAGATTAAGATATACGCCGTACGGCGAATTCGCAATATCTGAGGTATATCTGGATACACAAAGTATATTTGCGAAATGTATTTCAGATACATTTTCACGTATATTTTAGATGTATATATTTCCACGCGGGAAAGATTAGATGTATATATTTGCATGCACCTTCACTACCATCTTCATCATCCTTATTCACCAAATTTTAGTTATCACTGCTTCTACTGGCATAATTTAATGCAGTAGCACCATCAGTATTTTCTGCATCATCTTCATCACTCGCACCATCATTGTCATCACCACTTTTGTCATCTTCGTGATTATTTTCATGATCATGATTGTGAGCAACCGCTGCCATATTCTGTATGTATTTTCTATCCACTATAGAAATATAAGTGATTAATTTCGATAGTTAGTTTATAAAAGACGCCATTACACTTTGAAAGTAGTGCGTAATGAATTACTTTTAAACGCATTATAATCATCCGTGAAAAAATTAATTACGCACTATTTTGGCTCATAAGGGCCTCTATATTCTAAACCTCGTATCAAAAAATATGGTGTTCATTCCGTACGTTTATTGTGAAAAATAAACATGATCAAGATAGAAAAGTCAGTGTGCCTAAAGCTCTGAATGAATAGATAAATTTACACTTCCCAAATGATAGATTGAAAGAAGTTATTGATTCCATGTAAATAGAATCACAAAACGATCTATCACCATAATCGATGATATCGATCAGAGTTATAAATTTACTCAGGTGCGAAAAAAAAATTTTTTTTATTCAAAATTTCTCAGATTTCTCTGTTTTTTCGACGTTTCATAGCATTTAAAGTTATTTGAGACAATAAAAAAAAAACGAGAGGAAAAGAAATAGTCAACAAAACATCAGCGTAACCTCGACAACGCCGGGTCGTACTTACTAGTGATAATAAGGTATATAATTTATACAATCATGTACAGTTGTATATGAGTTTGTACAATTACATAAACATGCATATGGAAAGTAAACAGTTTGTATACAACCATATACAACTATATACAACTATATACAACTATATACAACCATATACAACCATATACAATTATACACAACTGTATATTTTTATATATACTCGTTTAAAAAATCATATATAACTGTACTACTCGGTAACATAGTTTATTGATCATGTAGACAATAACATCTGGTTATATACAAACATATATAGACACATACAACTGTATATGTTTACATATCGATTAAAGATTCACAAATACCCTCAAAAAAAATTTAAACCAAGATACATTACAATTTAAAACAAATCACAGTCTTTTATTCATTTTATACACTATATCATATTGAATATCAAAATAATTATATACATAATGAATAATTGAAAATTTTTTTTCGTTGGCCGTGGTTGTAAACAAACATATCCACTGACACGGATAACATTGGAAATTTTGAGAACTGACTTCGACTGTATAGTGAAAATATCATCTTTTTCTTGTATAAGAATAATGTTATCCACTTTAACTTTCATTTCCTTATGAAATAAAAAATTATTATGGTTTATGCTTAGATATTTCAAAACTAAACACCAATTATTTTCGTATTGAAAATTGAACTGGACTTCACCATAAATGATTGAGTCATCTAGAGATCAAAATTACACAGAATAATTGTTTGTTTTCGTTTCTTTGTACTTTTTCGAAGTGTAGATTTTACCATTGATTTGTACTCTTGCATAAATTAATAAATTTGAAAGATTAATTTCTTGTAATCCAATTCACTTGAAAATTCGTCTTTCTCCAAATTTTCCTTGTTGATGATTTATAACTCTTGTATCTTCTATACTTTTCAATACTTGAACACTATAAAATATACTAATATTTTTGATTAACTCTAAATAAAAGCTCTATCTCATAGAAGGGTTGCCGACCGTTTTCCCGAAATTTTTTTTCCGAATTCCCACTTTCCCGGCGGACAATTTCCCGAATACCGAATCCCCGAATCCAATTTCCCGAATCCTATTTTCCCGAAGGGTATACTTCCCGAAATAAACTCGACTCAAAACACCTTCAGATAAACCTGCTAGTTCAGTACGTAAAATTTGTGCTGGTGGTTGCTCTGGGTGTTTTTCAGCTTTTCTTTTTAACTTATAAGTTTTTATTTCAGCATAGCATTCTTCATGATTTCCAGAGTGGTCATGCTTCGGCTCTTCTAAAAAATTGTTTTCATTTGTATTGGATCAAAAACAGTTATAGCTCGTGCAGAACACTCTTTTCCACGTGATTTTCGACAATCCCAGTAAGTTTTTGCTGTTTTAGGTTTGCGAGATCGTAAATAAATGAAGCCATTGGAAATTAATTTAGTTTCACCCAAAAGAAATCACTCAGAATTTTCCATAATTTAATTAACCAAAATTTAAAACGTTTGTTTATTTATAAAATTATTGATTTGTTTATGAAATAAAAAAAAGAATATTTGAAAAAGTTTATAATAAATAATTTTATTCTAATTCGGGAAAAAAGTCATTCGGGAAAAACGATCGGGAATATGGAATTCGGGAAAATGGATTCGGGAAATTGTCCGCCGGGAAAATGGGAATTCGGATAAATGGATTCGGGAAAATGACCGTGAATCCATAGAAGTATAATATATTACATCAAATATATCAACATATATTCAAATAAATTTAGAACCATATTTTTTGAGAGTCTCTGTCCACACCATCTAAAAGTTTTAGCCGGAACCAACAGGAGGCGCTTCATTTGAACCGGACGTCTATGAGACGTCTGAAAGCGCAACGTATTGATGTCATTCACAAGTCGAAAAATTCGTCAATCTGATTTTCAACCTCAACAAAGACGCCTACTTCACGTCTGGAGCACATTACATTTCTACCTCGGTTGGTTGGTATATATGAGTCTCCACAATCCACATTGCATAAACAACATTCATTAAGGTTTACAACAAGGGCAGTCTTGTGAATTATTACCAATGACCACCGATAACGACGTTGAATTCATCTTTTCATTGTTTTAGAGCTCATGTGACGCCATTTAACGTGCAATTCGTTTGTGTTTCTTTGATTATTGTAGAATTAATTTATCATCAAGTATTATTGTAAGTCTACCACAATTGGCAACGTATTGGTAAGTCTAATAAATTTTTTTAACTCAATTCAGTTTTTTTTTGCAATTGAACTTTTTGATCAAAGTGTTTTAATTTTTATCACATGAATTATTTAACTAATTACGTTGACAAATGACTAAGACGGTGGATAAACTGATAACTTCACTACGCAGAAAAAGTTTTGAAAAAATAATATAATTTGCAAAAATCGAGAATGAAAATTTCGAAAAAAAAAACATTAATTCTAATATTTGATTATTTTCTTTTAGTTATGATTATTTTTTTCGAAAGCATCGGGCAACGATATGAAAACACTGCATGCGGAGGATTCCGTCTCTCTCTTATTCCGATATTCGTTAAGCTACGGTCTCCAAGGAGCGTTCGCGTCGGCTGTCCGATTGTCGCGTTCAGAGAAGCCGGTCTCGGAAATACAAGTTTCATGTTGATTGTCTCCAAGGCGCGTTCGCGCTCGGAGCGCGGCAGTCGGAAGTCGTGCCT
>JAPYYR010002190.1:0-10951 GCA_030523065.1 Aphidius colemani
ATGACAAGAATAATATGTCAAAATTCAAGTGTCAATAAAATTCATTAGTTTTATTTTATTTTTATTGATATTGATATAAACTTGATTGAAAAAAAAATAGAATTTTAATTGAAGAAAAGTTGATAGAAAAAATCATTTAATTTTGCAAGTATTTTTAAGAAAAATCATATCGAAATGTATAATGAATTTTTATGTATCTATGTTCTAATAAATGTCGACAATGTTTTCTAATAAACTGTAAAATTGACCAACAATTTAATATAGCTTATAAAAATAACGAGAAGATTCAGCGAAAGGTGTATTAATTTTAAGATTGACGTTTTATTTATTAACGTATTTTTTTTTGTTTAATAATTTTCATAAAATGAGTAGGTTAATGTGATACTTGCCTAATAAGTAATCATTATAAAATTAACAATCAAAATGAATCAATATTTAAATAAAATAAGAAGAAAAAAAAATATTAGCTATGAAAATAATTAAAAAAATATGTACAAGTAACAAATCAAGTGTACAAATTATCATAAACTTTCTTCAAAGTTTTTTAAAATTTATAAACATATTTCGATTTTTTTAACAGTCCGTCATACAGTTTTATCGTTAAATAATTTATTTATATACAAATTAAATATTTCAACAACAAATATCAATGATTATTCAACAATTAATATTGCTTAATCGAAATTTAAGAAAAAAAAAAACTTAAAATCCACAAGAAAAATTTTAAAATACCTCGAAATTTTCTTTTTTTTTTTTACTATAATTTAATCAAAATTATGTGGATCGCAGTAGAAAAAAAATGTTGACATTAACGTTATTATTTATCATGAATAAAAAAATTAATAAATCATTAAATGAAATTTTTTTTTTCCCAAAAATTCTTCAATTTATTTTATACATATGCATAAAATAAATGTATTATAATATTTTTTCAAACTCATCACTTTCCCTTTGACTATAATTATATATAAAAAAAAAAATAACAATTAATAAGATTTTATTATAAATCAATAATGATAATAACTTTTAAATTGAATATTAAATAAATATAATTATTACGATCAGTTAAAAATACATTTCACATCACAAAATAGTCATTATGATAAAAGTTATTATCATTAAAAATATAAATAAACATTAAGGTGTTATAACAGTATGAGCATATTAAATATTTATAATATTCACATATGTAACTAGTCAATTTTCTAAACGCAAAGTTCAAACAAATACTAAGAGAAAGAAAAAACTAATTTCCATACGTCAATTTTATTTTTAATTATAGACCAATAAGATGAATTACTAATTATTTTAGATAATATAATGCATTCTTATTTGAACTTTTGATATAAATATAATTTGATAATAATAATGATAAACAAGTAATGTATATTATTATAAAATTAAAAGAAAGATGAAATGAAAGAAAAAATTTTCTGTTGAAGATGCCACTTGATTATGTAATCAGCGACCAGGTCAAAGCAGGTTTTTTTTTATTTTGCAAAAAAATAATAAATGTATATAAATATTAAAAGTTGGATAATGATAGGTCAGTAAATATTTTTTTGATATATATATATTCATCATCATTCAGTGTGTTATACTCTCGCGATTACTAAACTTTATTTAATCACAATAATCATCATTTGATGACTATTAAAGTGTTGTTGAAAATAAAGAATATTAATTCATTTGATGAATGAAAAATAAAGAGAAAAAGACAACAGAAGCTGTAGTTAATTATAAATAATATCAGAAGAAATATTTTGTAAAAAAATTATACAATTAAAATTTAGAAAAATAAACAATTGATATTTGTAAAATATTAGTTTGAAAAATTTAGAAAAATAATAGTTTTTACGTATTGTAAATGAGCTCTAACACAAAGCTAATGCAAACTTGTTAAAAAAAAATATCACGTACATGAAAAAATATGGAAAAAAACGCGAATAATATTGAATAACAAATAATAGTATTTCAACCAGCAACTTGATGTCTAACAGTTTAAAAATAATATGTAAAATGTAACTAGATAAAAAATATACAATAAGCTATAAGTAGACTCATTACTATTCTCATTGATGTCCCATAAAAATACCATCAGACAATTGAAACAACATCAGCATAAATACAATCTACAAGGTGTGAAAGACTATCATTTTTATTTAATCAAGGATTCACTGAGTGATGTTTATTTCTGATACTCATGTTACACGTTTTATTATTTTATTTTTATAATATTACCTAACAAAACACAAGGCTAATTCCGCATTTAAAAATATAAAAATATATAAAAGAAAATAATTTTCCTTTCATTTTCTTTATATAAAAAACAAAACATATATTTTCATTTTGATATACATCTTAACTCAGTCAAGGAGAAATCTTGAAATGAAAAAAAAATATATATTTTTATCTGTACGTCATCTTGATACGGCCTATTTGTCTGACAAATAAAAAAATTAATTCTACAAATTAAAAAATAATAATTAAACATCAATTAATGTTTGGATATTTGTAAAATTAATTAATTGTTTAATGAAAATTATATTTTAATTAACTTTTAATGTAAAATGTTTGATTGTTTTTTTTTTCATTGTTGGTGGGCATTGGGAAAGTATTGAATTTTCGATTAACCAAATCATCCTTCAAAAAAAAATATATAATCTGTGGGAATTTTAGAAAAATTGATTTGAATCTTGAACAATGTAACTGGTCTCATGCTCTCTGACCACATTTGTGATGTCTAATTTTGACTTTTGGCCTCTAATTTTATATGCACATCATTTTCAATGATTTCACAAATCATCCATTACATTAAACAAATATCCTTCGTGTATAATTAATCGAAAATCCAATTGTAATGTTGATACTGAAGGTTTTTTTTTTGAAAGGTAATTTAAAAATTTTATCATGATAAATGACTTTACATTTTAAATATTAATTTGAAAAAATTTGATACGTTGAATTGTCATTGAAAATATCAATAACTGCCTTAATTTATTTCTCAATATTTTTATATTTTCAAAGCTTTAATTAATTATTTAAATAATTTCTTCCAATAATTAATGAATTTTTAACTTAATAAATATCCTCATTGTTATAAACGTTTTTTTAAAAATCAATTGAAATAAAAAAAATAAAAAAAACAGCAAATTAATGGAGCTACGTTTTTTAAATTGAAATTTTTTTCTTGTTATTACATTGTAAGTAATTGTGGTACATAAAAAAAAAATTAAAAATCCAGAGATACATTTTGACAACCAGACCTTTTTTTTTTTTATTTTGGAACTTGTGTTATCTTCAATAATCGTGAAATTAAGCTTTTTAAATCTTTCATCTCAGTTAATATATATTTTTAAATCCTTAAAATTTTTTTATTTAATAACATCATAATTATCATTATTTTATATATTTTTTTTTTCATTATAAAACCTTCATATTCATGATTTAAGAGGTTAAATTTGATGCCTTTCTTGGATCATATAATAACACACAACATGTATATTATTTTCGTCAATGTAATGAGAGAAACCAAAAAATTATAAAAATTTTCACTACATAGATTCTTATTTTTTTTTCTCCAAGTACTTATTAAAAAATGTCTAATAAAAAAAATTTATATAATTATAAACTCTTTCATTCTTTCGAAAAAAAACAAGTCTGTTAAAAATAGTTGAAGAAAAAAAAAAAAAATTGCTGTAATTAGCCAAGAATCAGAGAAGAAAATTCTCGTTATTATTGCTCTTGTTTTTCTATCAGCATTTTTCATTAAATTGCGGTACTAATGTTTCTAGGAAAAAACAACAGCAGTCTTCTTCAGTATTATCATCACCATTATCATCATCATCATCATCACATACTAACAATAATATTAATCTATATTTATCTACTGATGGCTTGGGTGTTGACAGATCATAGCCGATGGGAATTAAATTTTTTTCAACGCCATTTATTGGTTTTTTTTCAAAAAATCAAGCAATTAATTTTAAAAACAATTTGCCACGATAAATATATCAATAAAATTGATAAATAACTAACCGATTTCGTTGTGATCCTCTCATTGATACTGGTAATACATGTCCTGTAATATTACTGGTGATGGCATGTGTATTTCTAATACTTCTTTGATCCGCTGATGTTCTTGGCAACCTTGGACTCGCTGCTAATGCAAGCCCCAGGAAGCACGCGGCTAACACCGCTTCTCTCATTATTATTAAAATTATTCACACCCGTTTTTGCTATTAGTTTTTTATTTAACAAATTTTATATTTTAAACTAACCAACACTACTCACTAGTAATCTCTAAAACTTTTATCAGCTTTTAAATAATTTCTAACACTTTTTGATGAAACTAATTTTTTTCTTTTAAATATAAATTAATAAAATAAAATTTTAATTAACTATTAGTTGGAATTTTAATTGACAATTAATTATCAATATGAAATGATAATTTGATTTTTAAAAAATATAAATAAACACTTGCTAATTATTATTTTTTAAACACAGAAATTTCTGATAATTTTTTTTAATTTCACAGTTAATTTCACAGTTTTTTTTTGCTATTTTATAATTATAATGGAGTTTTTGTTGATCATTGAATGTTATTTAGATGATTTTTAATTTTGAATATGGAAAAATTGGTAAATTATGTCCGTCAGTACAGTCAGCTCTTGCTAAAGTGTTGAACGATTGTGAAAAATTCAGTGAATCAGTAAGTCGATGGGGTCCACCACTACTTCCAGCTCAGCCACCACCATCAACTACATTTTCAGGCACGTGTTACCAGTCAACTACCATACAGAATATTGTTACTTTCACGTTCAAAAAGTACCGAGTATTGAAAATAAAAATTAAAAAAAAAAAAATAAAAACATTCTATTTGAGAAAATTAGAACCAAAAATTTAATCTACTGTGACAATTATTTCGTTCATTGTTATTTTAGATGGTTATTTATTTGATTTTAAATAGTATTTTATAGATTCACCTGTTGATGATTATTTTTTTGCTTGAATGAAGTGATACGAAACATTCGAAACGACAAAATAGTTGTAAATATTCATCTGATCGCTGCAGTTCACCTATTTCGAAAACGAGTTTTTATTTTTTTATTTTTTTTTATTATTTATTTATTTATAAAAATATAACTGGGATTATTAATTTTATTTTTTTCGAAATTATCTACTTTCCATTTTGTACGATAAATGGAGAAATAATAAATTCATAACAATCAATTTTATTAAACATTTTAAGAATGTAAAATGATGAGCCGTTATGATTATACATTAAATTTATTATTATTTTTTTCTATCCTATAAATTACGTAGACCGTCGATTGAAATGACGGAAAGTTAGGAAAAATAGATTCAAGGTAATTTAAACAATTTGTTTCTCAGTTTGTCTCGACATTTTAAACTAATCTCATTAAATTAAGACAAAAAAAAAAAAAAAATCGAGTTAAGGAATCAGATTAATCAGAGCTACAGATTTCTTAGCTAGGCACATCTTTTTTTTTTGTTTCAATTTACTAAGATTGTTTTGAAACGTCGAGAAAAACTGAGAAACATTGAAAATGATTTAACGTTAATATAAAATTACAATAAAACATTTAATCCAACAATTTATCTCATTGATAAACAGTTGAATTAATTTGTCGCAAATTTGTCATCAACATAACGTGACAAATGAATCAATTCAATCAATTTCACATCATTATAAATTCATTAAATTAATTAAAAATAATAACAGCAACAATTGCATGTTATAAAAAAACATAATACTCATATGTAAACATAATAGTCATTCGAGTAAATGAAAACCATGACCCTGAAGCATTTACAAGTCTGGAGGCCAATACTTAAAGAAGACTGCAAGTGAAGAAAAATTTAAAAAACTAAAAAAGAAATGCAATATAAAGACCGAGTAGAGTCACAATCTTCATCCCATTTAGTTTATACAAATATAATCACATGTATTTGCAATATATATTTATCGTTTCAATGCTCACGTTGATTATAAACTATTAAATTATATAATTATTTGAAAAAAAAAAACTATCAGACAACACACTTATTGTCATGTGCATAATAAAAAATTTCTATTCTATATTACATGTTTGTTGATGGATTTTTTTATTTATTTATTTAGCTATCTACCTGTTTATTTATTTATCTTTTTGCTGATTTATTTATCTATCTAAATATTTGTTTATTTAATTTTTCATTTGTAATTTTAGTTATTTATTCATTCATTTATCCAACTGATTTGTTTATTATTTATCAATTCGTTCATTTAGCTATTAAATTATTCATCTATTTTTTTATTAAGTTATTGAATTAATTTATTTATTTATTTACTTATCTACTTGCTTAGTTGATTGTTTTTCTATTTATCTATTTACTAATCGAGACTTTTTTTGTTAAAAGTTATCAGATTGCATCGATATTTTCTCATGATGAATTCATGACGGTCACTTGTGTTTTGAAATAATTATTCAACTGTCAAATGTAGCATGTATTTTACTGTAAGCATATTATCACGAGCAATATAAAATTATTAACAAGCACACACTCACTGCCCATAATATTAAAAGAAGAGAGTTTTTGTATCGTTATGTGTTTAATATAATGTAATTTTTATTCTTTTTTCCTACATGGTAATCAAATAATATATACATCACCAGGTAAATTCGATTATCACGATCATCATGATGATACTTGGGATATTTATTCCGCAACATATAACACAACCAATTGTACCAATCGTTTCAATTTCGACACGGTTTTTACTTCTAGATGCTTATTACAAATTATTTTCTTTTATCAAAAATATATATATTTACTTTTTCTTCTTTTGATGATGATAAATTATTGTTATTACATTTATTATACTCAACGAGTTTATGAACAATAAATACAGTTAAATTTATTGGTTTTAAATTTAAATTGTTCAGTGAAATTTAAAGAATGTTGGAGGGAAAAACAAAATAGTTGGATGGCTTGGTATTTTTAAAAATCTACAAAATGCTTTTGTACTTCTTGATAAACATTTTTCAATGGCTAAAAGTACAAACAATAATGTCTATGGTAAAGCTAGCTCTAAGTTATGCAATTTTGTAAATAAAATTGATTCTATTTGAAAGAGGAAAATAATAGTTATTATTTAGAGCACAATGGCAATGGTTTATTCATTTATTTTATAATTCCGTAATATTTAATTCAAAGCTCAATCCTCTTTTTTAATCAAGGTGTGACATGAATGAAAAAATTATTAAATAAATGAATGAATTATTATTTCAAGGCTACATAATTGAGCTCAAACACGACATCAAATTCGTGCAAAAACAAATAAATAAATTACATAAATAAAATACAAAAAATATTAACAAACAAATTTAAAAAAAAAAAAAGTTATTATTAATTGAATTATTCAAATAATACTATTGACAATTAAAAAATAAAATTTTGCATTTACTTTTAATATTTTGTAACTTGTATATTATTCTTGGAAAAAAAAATTTAATTACCATGTTATTAGTCAGGGTGTGTGAGCTTAAATTAATTTTCTTTTCTAATTTTTGTCATCAGATATTCATCTTGTGGGCATTAATAAATGTATTATAAAACTCATAAATTTTTTGTTAAAAAATAAACGACTTTTACTCTCATTGTGGCAAAATTTAAATGTTAAAAAAGTATATAAAAATCTTATAAAGTGTTTCATAAATATGGGTATACATAAAAAAATCAAAATGAAAAATCTAAAAATCGTGACTCGTCTAGTGTAACACTGACACACTGGATAATCATGTCTTGTCTATAAATCTATGTCTCAACAAGAACACTAATGAATAAATAATCTCGTGAATTAAGCAACAATTTTACAATATAAATTTAAAATAATGATGCATTTAATAAATAATCAAAATAGTAAATAATTATTTTCTTTTATATAAATTGCTGATATCAATTGCTATTATTTTAATTATATACACATCAATGTAGCACGTGTTACAGATGCATGATAAATAAAATTACGTATAAATAATGCGGAACTGTTTGGTACTTTGTACATGAAACTTTGAAGATTAGACATCAATAAAAACAACAACACTGTTTAACATAATATTGAGGGTGATATACAACTTGTAAGAGCCACACTTTGATTTTTATAAAAATTCTCTATTTAAATGTGATTGGCATTCGATTGGCGTGTGAAAGGATTAAACTAATTTTTTATTTACTTTTATATAATGACAGTATTTAATTTAGTTTTCTTTTTCTTTCTCATGAAAATTTATTGTGAAGAAATATTATTTTTAAAAAGTGTTTGACGACCTACTAATCATCAAGATGAACATTTTTTTTTTTTTCTTTGAATGAAGATGAGATCAAAAGTAAAAGGTGACCTAAAAATTAATTTGATAATGAAAGTTGAAAAAATAAAAAAAACTAGTAAATAATAAAATAGTAGCTTAAATATTTGTTAATTATTTTGAAAATATATATTTATTTGTTTGAAAATTAATTGCACATTTTAAAATTGTGGAATAAAATTTATATAGGATGTATGAGAAAATGTTGTTGGACAACTTTTTAATGCTCTGATTAACTTGACCATCCCTTTTTTTTCCATCCCTATAAATAGTCTCAATAAAATAAATAAACTAAACTATAAAATTTACGCCACAAACGTTTAATTAGAAAATTAATTTGTCTAATTGATATTGAGAAAAATAAAAATACTTAATTGATAAAAAAAAATATATGTATTTTTGCGTGATTGCGAGATTTTAGAAATGTTAAAAAATAGTAATATAAATAACGAAATGTAAAGGGAAAAAAAATAGCAGAGAAATGTCGAGTGACTTGAGACAATATCCGCGAAATATTTATGATCATTGCGTTGTCTCTTTTCTTTGGTGGTCTCACACGCGAATAGTGATGCCATTCATCTTGTGATAATAATAGTAAATAGATAATAAAATAGCACAGGACACGATAATAACCGACACGCTTGTAGTAGTTGTTACATAATCCAACAATTCTATTTATTATCGTGACCTGATCATTTTAAACTCGGATTATTCAGCTACATTTGGTCTCGATAAAGAATATTTTTTTATATAAAAATAAAAATATACAGCCAACAAAACCATTGAGTATATTTAAAAATTCACACGCTATAAAAGCAACTTTTTTAGTTCCACTAAATTATTTAACTATTAAATAAATAAATATTTTATTATAATTATTATCATTTTTTTATTTGTAAAAAATAGTAAAATTATATTATTGAATTTCTTCGTAAATTTAGAGACGATAATTAGAAGGTATGATGATTGTAGGTGGCAGTTGCAAAATTAACAATAATAAAATAGTAAAAAAGTTAATAAAAATGTTTACAATATTTCCACAGTATTTGTTTACCGAGTTTAATCATAAAATAATTCATGACTATTTCAATGAGCCTTAGTATTTTTTATTTATTATTTTAGATGTTAAATTTTCGTCATGCTCAATTACAAATTGTTTCAACAAGTGTTGATAAAAAAAAATAAAAGAAAAAACGATACTTTTGTTGTATACAAAAAATAAATAAATAAACAAATTTTTAAAATATAAATTTTTTTTAATTAAAAAATACAAATGAAACTTTTAAATTAAAAGTTTTTTTGTTTTTTAAAACTAAAACTGTTTAATTGTTTTTTTAGTAAAATGTCATTTGTAGAAAGTTTATGTGATAAAAAATAAAACATGAACTTGAAGAGTAAACAAAAAAAAATATGTTTATCATCAAAATGAAATTATTATTTTAAGATAAAATATTAAATGGTTTGATTTTAATTAAGATAATGAAATAATTAGTGGAATTCATTTGTTTACTGTAAACAATACGTGTATTTATTAAAAAACTTTCTCGTCTTTTTTATGAGGAAAAAAAAAAAGAATACTTTTAAAAACTAAAAAGACACTTTATTTCCTCTTTCTTTTTTGTTAATTTTCATTTCTTATTGTAAATTTTATTTCGAATATTCACGCAGCCTCTAATTATCGGCATTATCGCGGGAGAATAAAAAAACATCTCGGAAAATTTTAAAAATAAAAACAATTTTCCTCGAAAAAAAAAGTATCGAAAACGGTCGATAAATAAATGATAAATTCATTAAGTCTTTTTTAAAAACTTCTATTAACTAGAATAGAAAATAAAACTCAAAAAACGATAAAAAAATTTCTTTATTAAACTGCAATTGTTTAGTTTTTTTCCATTAAAAAATGTCAACAATTAAAATATAATTATCATATTATAAATATTATTTTAAGGGTTTATTAATAATACCCAACGAGTATGTACAAATAACTTTATTTGAAGACAAAATAGTCGTCATCGTTTTATATTCCAACAACCTTCAACGATAACATATAAAATACGTATTTGAATAAAACAAAATACTTACTAAAATTTTCATTGTACATACGTGTATTTTCATCCAAAATAGTGATTATTTTTTCATTTATTATGGCCAAAATGATAATAATGATTTATAATAAAATAAATAAAATGATTTTGTATTAGTAGTAAGGCCTTCTCGGATTGTTCTGTAAAAATAATAAAGTAATTTGATAAAATATAATGCATTATTTAAAGAGAAAAAATTACCAATGGATTCGGTCTGAATCTGTAAGCAAGCATCATTCTTTTTCTGTATGCATCAAATTCATCATCATCACGTGAAATACCATCTGGTCGTTCAGAGCCAAGTCCAGCACTGTCAAGCCTGCTTGTTGCTCTAAATAAATCAATTAACATTAAGAGTAATATTTTGCGAGTTAATAATTAATTAATTTAATTTAATTAATTACTTATTTATTGGCTCAATACGACCACTTCCTTCACTGCCCAATCCTTGTCCTTCACTCCATCCAAGCTTTTGTAACATTTGAAAACCTATTT
>JAPYYR010002192.1:0-69022 GCA_030523065.1 Aphidius colemani
TACCTGCTGATGAACCAATTGCAATCATCGTTGGTGCAATGGCACATGGACAGGTAATTATTACAGAAAAAAAAGGCAACAAAAATTATATAAAAAATATATTTTTTTTCATTTTGTTGTTAGATAAAAGCTGATTATGTTGAAGAGACACTTTCAATCAGTAATTATCCATTATCTGGAGCATTAACTTGCACTAATCGGTGCTCAGGTTTCGAAGAAGCCTGGGGTATATTTTATTTAGCTTAGTAATTTTTTTTCGTAAGCTGGATGTAAATAGTTATAATTACATTAAAAATTTATTGTCTGATAAACAATTTTGTGTTTTAAATTAATAAGAAATATTACTGTGGACAATTTTTGTTGTTTTTTTTTTTTTTTTGTCATCAAAAGTATGGAAAGATTCACCCTCGGGGGGTTTCGGTGAGTTTACATTTATATTGAAAATCTATGTGGGGAGTCGGAAACCCAATAGGTGCCTTTGACAGTCTGGCGCCCTTCATCGACAAATCCAAAGAATTATTGATCTGTTTACACTCAACTGAGACAAGGAGACACGGCATCAAATGTTTTTATGGAAGAGTAGGGGAAGGCTTATGCCTGCTTATGCCGCTTATCTCCTTCTCCTACTCTTCCATAAAAACATTTGATGCCGTGTCCCCTTCTCTCGAAGTAACATTCGCTCAATTGACTGTAGTGTTTAGATTTCAAGTCTTTTCATCTTGATGTCTGTTGTTGGTTCATCTCGTGTCTGCACGTGTCCATAAAAATGCATCAACAGGTAATGTAATAATATAAATAAATACCAATTTTATCTAAAAATTAACAAGTACAATTGACAGAACATATTTATTAATTTTATCAATGAATAAATAAATTACATTAAACACAATAATCAAAATCAAAATAAAATCTAACCTAACAATTAATAATTCTTTAGGAGATAGCAATGGAAATGGACAATCTTGATGATTTTATTTCAAGTAAACGTCGGAAAATTATAAAAAAAAAATATGGGAACAAGATAAAGAATCGTTTGATTCACACAGATCCAACACATTTGACAATAGCAAAATGTGGTGCGATCATCATGGATGATGAGGAATTGAATGACTATCAAAACATGAATAAGAGAACAAAAGTTGATCGTTCTACTAATGATGATGATGGAAAAGGTAATGATGATGATGATGATGAAGATGAAGATGATGAAGATGATGAAGATGATGAAGATGATGGTATATCACCAAGTATTGAAACAATTGAAAAAGAATTTGATAATGATTTCGAGCTTTTATGTATACATCCAAAAATAAAATATGACAGCATAACAAATGAAATTGTTCATCGAAGCGTATCAAAAAATACTTCAAAGGTATCAGATATCATAAAAAACTTGAAAAGAAATATCGATTTAAAAAGCATCAATGATATAAGAAAAGAAAAACTTTTAATTAGTAAAAAACCTATTAAATTTACAATATATAACTCGAGAATTTCAGAAACAAGTTCGGAATTATTCGAAATAATATTTGCCAATCACATTGATCAAAATCAAAAATTTAAAATAAAAAAAAATTTATGCAAAATGTTGGATGATTTAATAAAAAAACATATGGAATTTGAATACATAAAACTACTACTTAGTATGCCAGAAAGAGATAAAAAATTTCGAGCTGAAGTTTCAATAAAATCAGTAATTACATATATTTCGAGAATGACTATCGAAGTAGTACCAAAGAAATTATTTGGTTCTACACATTACAATACAAAGCTAATATTACGTATTTTTAAAAAACATTTAAAAGCTTCTTTTTATCTTACGTTTCCCTATCATTTATGTTTTGATTTAAAAACAAATGATGTTAAATGGCTAAATGAAATTAATGATTTATCAGATAAAATAAAAATTTTGTCAATATTTACTGGATGGTTCATTGATAGTTTTGTACTTGGAATATTTGGTACAATGTTTGCATGTAGTAGATCAACAACTTCAACTAGAAAAATATACATGATGAATGAATACTGGCTAAGTAAAACAAAAATATACAAAAGTGAAAAGAAAAAAATACTTGCATATGAAGAAACAAATATTACACCGAAAAAAAATTCACCAACTTCAGCATCAATTAAATTATTGCCAAAAAAAAATGGTATACGTGCCATTTATCGCATGATAAATGACACAGAAGAAAACAAATTAATGAGAAAATTTATTGATACATTTTTAAAACAATTATTAATAACAAATTTCGAACGTTTTTCATTCAATGAAATTTATGATACTTGGCTAGATGTTGTTAATTTAAGAACAACAAATCCAGAAATACCAACGTATTTTATTGCCACTGATATAACCGATGCATTTCCATCAGTTAATCAAAATAAATTACTATCAATCGTTGGAAATTTAATAAAAGTATTACCCAGTGAAATGAAAGTGGAAACAATTAAAATTTTAATGAGAAAAAAAAATAATGAATTTTATTTTGATTATCGTCAAAATATTAGAAATTTGAATTTTCATTTGCCAGCAAATAGTTTGTGTTCTCTTACTCAGACAAATAAACGAGTAACAGCTCCAGAGTTACAGGAAAAAATTGTTTCATTTATTTTGAACCAATATATTGATATGGATGGAAAAAAATATATATTAAAAGAAGGTGTTGCACAGGGTACAAGTACTGCAGCAAGTTTTTCAGAAATATATTACAACACAATGGTCAAACAAAAATTTTCAGAATTTAAAAAAAAAGGTAAATTATTCAGATATGTTGATGATTTTTTATACATAACACATGATAAGACAAGTGCTGAGAAATTTTTAAACATTATTAAAAATGGAATTGGCAGTTTTAATTGTAAATTTTCAAGAACTAAAACATTTACAAATTTACAACCACATTGTAACAAAGAATTTTCTTATCTTGGATATAAATTTAACATTGATAATTTACAAATTATTCCTGAATATTTTGATGAATCAATTGAATATATCGTAAAATCAGACGCTGTGGATCCGGATAAAACACTTGAACTGTTTTACAAAAGACTTAAAAATTTTGAAGTTCTTAAAGTTGATAGATTAAGTTTGAGTCACAAAATAAATAATCCAAGTACAATTGAAAATACTATCAGAAAAATATCGAAAATTGCTGCTGATAAATGTGTTCTTTTATTGGTAAATATGTTTGAAAAGGAGGATTTTGTTTATGATAAAATTCTTAGTGTGATGAGAAAATATATTCATTATTTGACTACAAAAATTATCCAGAAATTTTGTCTTGGGCGCGAAAAGGGTCATTTGCAACTTCACGATGTCAAACAGATAATTTGGGAAGAACATGCTAAAGCTATTAACAGAAGACCTTTTTTGTACAAAAAAATTGGTAAAATAATTAAGTATGATTACAGAGTCGTATGAATTATTGCAGAATAATCTTTATCTTTATCTTTATAATTATTTTG
The DNA here is from genome assembly GCA_030523065.1 of Aphidius colemani. Classification (NCBI taxonomy): domain Eukaryota; kingdom Metazoa; phylum Arthropoda; class Insecta; order Hymenoptera; family Braconidae; genus Aphidius; species Aphidius colemani. Next base: position 3,469 of record JAPYYR010002192.1, read on the forward strand.
AAAAATACATCTGTACTGGAAAAATTTATTGCTTTAATATTTGTTTTTTTTTTTTTTGAATAATTTCAATTTTTGTTCTCTATCGGGAAAATTTCTTGGCTTTCTCAACATTGTCAACTATAACGATAGTTGTGATATGTTATATGAGTTAATGGGGTTTTTATTCGATAATAAAACTAATTATTATTTTTTTTTTTTTTTGAAAATAAATTTTTCATGTAGAAACATAAGTAAAAATAAATAAACAGTTGTAAACCAGTTAACTTATTGTGTATTAATAATTAATTTAATGATTCCTAGTGATTTTTCAGAGTTCGCCGAGATAAATAATATTTCATGCATTCGTTGTCAATATGTATTCGTTTTTGTTTGCTCGATAGATTTTTAAAATAAAATAATATAATAAAGATTCCTTTAACGTCAATTATATACTTTCAGTATCAAGAAGAGACTGTTGATTTTTTTTTTTTATTTTCGAAAATTTTATTCATTTTATAAACAGTGCAAAATTATAAAAAAAAAAAAAAAATACATCAATAACACATAACATTGTGCATGGCAGCAGTTCAATCAAAAACTGTAAATTATTTAATTAAAAAATAATTGAGAGAGAGAGAGAGAGAGTATTGTTTCAATGACTTACAGTTTTCATGTTAAAACAATAAAATGATGATAGTCTTCTCTGTTGAATGAATGAACTAACAAATAATTATTCTAATTAAATTTGCACTTTGAAAAATCCATCTCTGGATGTTGTTCCATGAATCTGTAATCAAATAATAATCAATTAATATAACATTGAATAAATAAATAAATAATCAAATAATCAAATAATTATAATAATTACTTTTTAATAACATCTTGTTTTTTTTGCTCATCAGATGTTGGTAGACCAAGTTCTTTTTGTCTCTGATCATACATCATTTTTTCAACAAGACCTCTTGTCTCTCCATCAAGGTCAGATAACTTGCTCGGTTCAGGACTAACTTTTTTAGTACTGATCTCTGGATCAGAGGTTACAACGTGAGCCCACCATTGCATTTTATTAATCTGGAAAAAATTTAAAATTTCATTATCATCATAAGATTAAATTAAATTTAAAGGTAATATGAAATTTACCTTTTCTAAATTAATAAGCAATGTTTTGTTATCCTCAATGACCCATGTTGATTCTTCAAGTTTAACTTCACTTGGAAATTCACCATCAATTATTGGTGGTTGTCCTTTGATGCCACATTTTAAATGTTTCTTTCCAATTGTAACAGATACGTCTTTTGGTCGAACAGAAAATTTAACATTCAATGGAACTCTCAACTGAAAAAATAAATACAATTTAAATTAGTATTATACTTGAATACTTTTCATTTTTTTTTAAATATATATACAAAAAAGAAAATATTTGCTCTGGTTCTCAGACCTCGACATTGCCATCTTAATGATGATGTTTTAAAGGGAAATTAACGAAGCATGATAGCCCTGAATGATACACAAAAGACCAGTCGATGACATTGAAGATAAATACAAGTTATTTATTTATTTTCATTGTTTTATCTATTTTTTTCAGTATTTTAATTTATATTTTTCTCCCCATCTTTTTCATTGTTATTATTATTGCAAGTCTTGTCTATCAAAAAATACCAAAGAGCATGCAGAAAAATAGATGTCAAATTGTTTTTACGTGGGTGAATAACATAATACATACTGTTTTTACGTTTTTTACATTTTTACATTTATCACATGTCAAAAATAAAAATAAAAAATAAACAATCGAGTGTTTTAAATTTCAAAATATGTTGAAAAATAAAATAATAAAAAATGGAGTAAAAGAACACGTTGATCATTCAAGGATCTTGTAAATTATTTGGTTCCAACTTTATTCTTTTTTTAGAATAATTTTACAAAGTGGTCATCTCAACAGGGGGCTTAAAAAGCAACACGTACATGAAATGCATTCAATTTAAAATTGTTTTTTTTTGTTCACCAAGCTGTTGAAATATTTTTAATATTTTTTCAGCAACAAGGATGATGATGATGATGATGCTTGATGTCTTTTTCGTTGGTTGAGAAGCAACATCACGAACTCACTCATGATGTTAAAAAATATAATAATAATTTGCAATGACGATTATGATAATGATAGTCAGGTTTGAATTCGTGTCAAAAATATTTAAATTGTAGACCAAAGTGTGGCAGCAAATATGTATTACATAAAAAAGCGTGGGATATGAAAATGAATTTTTTGATTAATTTATATTGGTAAGTTTAAATAATAAAACATATTTTGTATGAAAAAAAAAATAAATAAATAAATTAACTGTCAGACATGTAAGTAGATAGGTAGTACAAGACAAGACTTCTTGTTGAATTTTTTAATACTTTTTATTTCCAGCGTGACGATGTTGACGATGCTGGATCCGAATGAAATCAACAGTGCGTGGAAACGGATCATGGCTATCAAGCCGATTTAACCTGATCCTAACAAAGTCGAATATCGTTAACAAATAAAATAAATAACAAATTATTTTAATGGAATTTTTTATTCTTTTGATGAATCATCATCATCATCATCATCATCATCATCAAGCTAATGAGTTGACACAATAGGCTAAAAAATTATCACTGATTATAATTGTGACTAATTTATTTACTCGTAAAATTATTATTTTATATCTTTTGCCTTTTTTTTTATATTCAATTACAATTAGATTAAATAATATTGGTGGAAGTTTAGAGTTTTATTTTAATTTTTTGAATTTTACTACTGAAATATATTTTAGTGTTACAGGGTCTAAAGATATTTAGCTTTACAAGGCTACTGAGGAATTAACTTTTAACAATGACTGGGTCATTGGTCATGCTGTTCACGTAAATATATTTAAACTAAACATAATCATTAACTTTTTTTCACAACAAAAATAATGATTTTACTAATTTTAAAAATATTTTTTTCACACGATATAACCAACTTATTGATGAAAAAAATTCACCAAGGATTAAATTTAATCTTTTAAATATATATATTGAACATTCAATTAACATTGGGTTTTTTTTTTCAATAATTTATATGTAATTATTTTATTTTTAAATACAAAAAATATATATCCATGTATTAATTAATGTTAACAATATTTTGAATTTTCATTGACAATTATTTACAACAACCTTGACTTTCATGTATTTAATTTTTTTGTTTTTTAAATATTTTTTTTGTATATAATTGAATACTTCAAAGGGAAATTGATTTTTTTATTTATTTTTTTTTTCAGTGTAATTATAATATTCAATGAATGGAAGGACATTTTTGTGAATAATATTAATTGGAGTATTTTGCAAGTTGTTGTTACAAGTTTGACTGTCTGGAAGGTCAATTGACTTATTTATTTTTTAAATAAATATATAGAAAATAATAAGTTTTGTCAAAGTGTTGCATTGTAAAGGAAATGTAAATATTTAATTTTGACTCTTTGAAATTGAAATTGATGATGATAATATATTAAACAAACAGTTGCAGTAATAAAAAATTATTGCACCAATAAAATCGAGAATTTGAGTGCAAGGATGATCAGATAAATAAATAAAATAAAAGTATCAATCGTTGATATGAATATTTAAATATATATAAGTGTATATTTACAATTGAAGGATATTGATCTGAGTTTAATAATAAAATTAAATTGGTATTGAAAGAGACATTGAGAGACATTAATGCAGACAGGTTTAACATGCTACCGTTTGAGATTCATGTTAAATATACATGTGCAGAGACGATATGATTTCCACGATGGAAATAAATTATTATTGTTATTAAATATTATAATACCATAGAGATGCATCAACATGAATTTTAGCTACGTCATAATGACACACCATCGATTCAATTTGCTGATTAAAAAAGAAAAATATATTTCACAACAACAACAACAACAACAACAGCATATTTCTTCAGCATCTTCATTTTTTTATATTTTTTTTTCTACATCCGGTTGGAAATTTAATAGAAAAATAGATAAATTTAGTTTGATTGGTCATTCCTCCAATTTATATTATTACAAAGTTGGATAATCGATTTAAAAAGTCCAAATGAATTGCAACCTTCGTTGTTGTTGTTGTTGCTGTTGCTGTTGAGTCTGTACATCTCCTCCAGGCTTATTTGTTATTATTTCGGTTAATCTCGCGTTTGGTAAACTTGCACATATAAAATAAGATGAAATAAAATAAAATAAAATAAAATATATATACAGTATAGGTATTATAACGTTACACACCGGATTCCAATGAATTGCCACTGTGCGTAAGCGAATAAATATTATACTGAAAGAGACCGGTTAACCAAAATATTGGCGCCAGCTTGACCGCGACTCAGGTCAAAGAACGTCCTTGCCTCTGGTGTATATTATATTTCAAGTTGTTTCATTTCGTATACAACACACAATCCTCATCGAAATAATCCAATGAACGAAGCCATTTTCGACATTCGTTTCGCGCCCTCTCTTTTTTTTTTTCTTATTTTTATAATATTCTTGTACGTCCTCGGAGAGATCAACTCTTTTTTTTTTTTTTTTTTTTTTTTTTTTTTTTTTTTTTTTTTTTTTTTTTTTTTTTTTTTTTTTTTTGTTTTTTTTTTTTTTTTTTTTTTTTTTTTTTTTATCATTTCGCAATTTTTGGATTTAAAATAAAAATTGTTTTGACCAAGTTATGTTAATGGTTTTTTTTTTTATATTGAAGAATTTGTTGTAGGCGTCAAATATATTTTGCGATCGAGTGTCATGTAATTGAATTTTGTTTAGGATTTATTTATTTCGATTGGGAAAGTTGATCTCGTAAATTTTTAAAAGAAGATCAGATATAAAAATGTTTATTGGATGAAGAAAAACAACGAGACAAAAAATTGCGTAATTCAAAATTACAAAAAAAAAAAAAAAAAAAAAAAAAAACGACCAAGATGAAGAGAAAAAAAAAGAAGAGAGGGCACGGAAAGAAGAGGAGCCCTGTTCTTGGATGGAAGAGTGGCCCCGCAACCAAAAGTGAAATCGGGAATACATTAATTTTGAGGGAAAGAAACACATCAGTTATTACACTGGTGGTTATCATCTCTTTGCGACTTATTTGAGTGGTAAAAAAAAAAAAATATACATTAAAATATTAATATTAACAAGATAAATAAGAAAAAAAAATAAAAACATTTCCATAATTTTTGTTATGTTCATTTAATTTTTTTTCTTATTTAAAATGTTTTTTTTTTTTTCGTCAAAGAAATAAAATAAACTAATGACAGTTTGTCACACGAAAAATACAACAGAATTTTGAAATAATATTTATTTTAAAAAAAAAAAAAGAAATATATATTATTTTCGTTTCATCAATTATTATGATGGCTTTTAAAATAAAACAGCAATTGGATTTTATTTTTTTCTAAATTTGCGCAACATTTGAATACAGCTCTTGTACATTTCAAGTATTAGCTGCGCTATATTATCAGTTATCGAAATGAAACCTAAACAAATTGTCTTGTGAAAAAAAAAAAAAACATTATGCAACCAATGAAAAAAAATAGAAAAACTATTATCCTTCTAACCCTATAGTATGATTTAAATATACTTTTTTTAATGGGTCAATTGTTGTTTAGTAAAGTTGAAAAGAAAAAAATATAAATTGTGAAAATAATCTTTAATCTTGTCCTCATTAGAAGCAACAATTTTTCCCACCAAGATTTATTCACGAGAAAATATAATATCTATTTATCGATGAACTTTGGATTATTATACTTTTTTTTTTTTTTTTTTTTCCATCTGCTATCAGACAATGTTGCTCAAAATTAATTTATATTCTATTTTGAATGGAAAATAAAATAAATGCTTTACCAGTGTCTTCACGTATACATATAGCAATGGGGATTATTCTTCGTCTTGTCAACTACAAGATATTCACACTGATGTCAAGGACACAGGGTATGCCTCTTCAACAAGAGTCTATAACGAGATTTATTGGGTTATTTGCGTATATGTTACAAGGTTATTGCCGCAGCAAAGTGACAACGTACTGACAACAATATTCTTCTTTGCTTAAAGCTTTTCTTTTTCTTTTTTTTTTTTTTTCATCCTCTGCTTCATCATCTAATAGAAATCTACTTGATTTTTGTCTACACTAAACGTATATAATCAAACAGCTGATATCATCATATACAGACATTTTATCAGTTAAAAAAAACAAAACAAGGAAGTGAAAGATTTCAAATTTTATAATGATTTTAGTGAAAAATTTGAATCTATTAAATTATTTATGGATTTTTGTGTTTTTTTTTTAAATAATAAAATTTATCCTCGACCTTTGGTGAAATAATTAAATTGAGGAATTCCTGTATTTCATAATTCCGGATGGTTAAAAAATAAATATAATCAATAGAATATATAAATTGATACCAGAAGAGTGAAAAATATTTTAAAAAATCATTACGACACATTATATTTATGTAAAATAAATGTTGAAGAAGTATTTGACTACGTGATCCGGAATCATCAATAGAGAAAAAATATAAATATAATCAAGATCGTGAATTGCATACGAAAAATAAAAATCAATGTCAGTTGAAAAAAATCCAATGAGTGAATAGAATAAAATTTATGAATACCATAGAGAGAGAGTTATTGGCCGAATAATTGAGGGTCGCTATAGACAAAAAAAAATAAAATAAAATCACATATAATATATGCTAAATAAAAATAAACATTTACATCTATACACTTTGTATTGTGCAATATCAATTTACGAAAAAAAATATCTAAGCAGCTGTGATAAATGACAAATATATATCATTAAAATCTCACATGGGCCATGTGGCTAGTGGAAAAAAAAAACACAAAAATATTTGATTTTCAAAAATGACTCAATTCTTAAAATGGCAATTCGCCAAATGACCTTGAACAAGGACAAATATTTAAGATGCAATTTGATCGCGTGTATACATCCAATCATTTAAAATGAAAAAAAAAAAAATATATATATTTAAATAACAAGGAGAAATGTAGAGTGAATTGACCGACAATATAATAAAATAATAATCAATTTTTCATGGATCAGTGAATTTGACGAGGTTATCGATTATCTTTGACTTTATTACATGATGCTTAATCAATTGAATTAAAATTAAAAGAAAAAAAAAAAAACATTCTGATTTTATCGATAAAAATAATACAAAGTAAGCCTCAATAAAAATGCAGTACTTTTGATACAATTATATTTAAAATTAAAAAAAATTTCTGCCAACTCCCACGTAAATAATTGTGGAGAGATGCGAGGAGAGACTAAAGAAATATAATTTAACAACGATACGGACATGGACGAGCGGGTATGGCACTGGGACAAGGTTGCCAAAGGCCCATAACTATCGGGGCCTGACACACAACAATGCACTTTTCTTCTTTCAAGACATACTGTACACACACACACACAAAAGTCCCCTTCAATTTCATCAATATATTAAATTAAAATTAATATATTAAATACAAGGGAGAGCCGCCCTCCTTTTTTATTCATTTTCAAATGCTGTGCATCTCCTTATTGCCAAAATAATTACAATCCCTATAATTAGTCAATATACTAATTTATTATTTAAAAGTTTTATGCAATATTGCAATCAATATCGCATCCGAGTGGAGAGAAGAAAAAGTCCTTGTTTTATATTTTTTCCTCGGCCCCACCATCATCATCATCATCATCATCATTATGGTCATCATCACTATCACTATCACCCCGTTACAACCAACATCCAACAACAACAACAACAACAACAACCACCAACCACCAACCACCAACAACTCCCGTATACATCATTCAATAAATACATATATATTATTTCGTTTTTTTTTTTTTACAGCAAACGTCTCACGATCGATGTCAACGACAAGACACTCAGTATTCGAATTACAGGCGAATTAATAGCAACGCTTAAACGAATGTTTAATTTTAAATATTTAAAAGAAAAATTGAAATTATTATTTATCATTGGAGTGCATTTGATAAGCATTAATTATTAAAATATACCCCACCCTTTGTTGACGCGATTATTATTTTTTTCATTTTATTTTTTGGGCATTGAAATAACACTCAGTCGACAGTTGAGTTTTGATCGTGCAACTGTTTAAACGCGAGAAAGTTTTTTAAGGCGACACGAAAAATAAAATAATATTTAAATTAAAAAAAAAAAAAAAAAGACATTGTGTTGTGTGCACGAGTGTCATGAGGATTTATATTATTTTTTATAAATAAATTCAATAAATTCAATATAAATAAAAAATTTTTTTGCTAATTAAATTAATATAGTGACAAGAGGTGAGAAGAAGAGGTTAACAATTTATTTCAATTATTTTACGTATATGAACAACTAGACAGCTTCATTAACCAGCAAATAAATTTTATTTTTTTATTTTATCTTTTTATCTCGACTCATCTTGTCTCTATTTGCATGTTGATTTTAGCCAACTGATATAACTGGCACAAAATTAATTATATATATATATCTCACATCGTCAAACCAACAATTATCCTATTTCTACAACAAAAAAATAATAATAAAACAACAACACTATAAATCACCGTGTCTATTTTTAATTTGATTCTCTTTAATTCTGTCTTTCAAGCGTGTAAATTTGCTGATTTTTTTTTTTTTTTTTTCTTTTTGCAAGCAATATATGTGTGTTTGACTGAATAATTAAAAAAAATATGTATACATATATGTATATTGAAGAAGCGACAGTATGGGATTTATGATTCTGTATGCTTTATTGGAAATTTCAAAATAATTCGAGGCCGCGGGAATCGTTTGAAAGGCAATTAAACTCAACACGATTCATGTGCATTAAATATCATATATATATATATATTTAAAATAAAGAAATTATATTTATTATTAATAAAAAAATAAAAAACAGGTGATTTGAAATATAAATAAATAAAAAAAATATGTTAATTTTATGTATAATATAACGAGTAATTTTATATTCAACGTATGAATTGCTATTAAAATTCCATATTTTACAGTGTTTCGGGGTCGTTTACAGTAATATTTCGTAACAACACATATATCAGTTTATTTAAAATATTTAAAATATAATATTCGAAGGATTATTTTAATTGTGCAAATTTTAATTATATATGAAAATATCAAATATAATAATGGCACATTGTTGTATAATAATTTGTTTTCAAATTGAACGTGTATAGTGTTATTTTGTAAGAGTATATAGACAATAAGGCTAATTAAAAAATTGGAAATATATATTTTTAGAACCCGCATGGAAATAGTATTTCTTTTCTTTTTTTTGTCATTGAAAAAAATAAAATTTCTGACATGTTAATTGCTTTTTTATCGATTAATATTTTCATATTTTACACGTCAATTTTCTGATGATTTGCTCTTGGCCACCCAGTTATATTGCAAAATACTTGAGCTTCTGTATATATAATTAAAATCAACAGCACAAACACCTTTTTTATATTTCGAAAAAAATAAAAAATAAAAAAAAAAACATTTAATATACAAGTACAGCCAATTTCTGATAAATTCTGAATAAATTCATTGGACAAATAGCCTCATTAGTAGTATCTTTATAATGACGAATGAAAAATTTAATATAAAAAAAAAAAAAAATTATTTAATTTAAAAATAAATAACACAAGTAATTGGGTTAATAAATTCCCAAAGAATAACATGTCAAACAAGAGACAAGTTATTAGCTCTTCAAACACGTTCAACAATAAAAAAAAAAAAAAAAAAAAAAAAAAAAAAAAAATAAATTAATCGCATAATTAAATTCTCAATAATAAACGACATTTCCCGAATATAATATATATATATTTTTTTTTTTTTCAAACAAAAAAATCCACATTAATTTCCAAATATGCCGAGTAAATTAAAATTGCATAAACATGTTTTTTTTATAATATTAAAAAATAAAAAATTAAACAACAAAGTAAAGTGCATTGATGACATAAATCCCATGATAATTATATATTCATTTAAAAGCTGATTGAATTCGACATGATAATATTTATATTAAAATTTGTTTGATAATTATTATGACGACAGTGATGCTATGTCTAAAATTATCTAACCTTTGAATGATGATGATGATGATGATGATTATTGTTATTATTATTGCTATCATAATATCGTGTTACTTTATGTGACAAATGAGTTGTTTTATTATTTAAAAAAATAAAATATACAAAGTTGTTTATACGTAATTTATATGTTATGCAAGCCTCGAGAAAAAGTTAAGGTCTACGACCAAGTACATTTAATATAATGCCAAGAAACAAGATGTGCAAGTATGCAAGTATGCAGTTTTATATGAGCAGGGTCATCGACAAATATATCATGTAATAATAACAATAACAATAACAATGAAAAAAAATTAATAATATTATGATTTGATGTACAGTGTTGAGGTCAATTGTTGTCTCGTAGGCGTACACTCTCGCAAGTGTCGTTGATAAGGTCAAAGATTACAGTAATAAATTAAAAATTTATTAATAAACCATCATCATCATCATCATCATCATTATCATCAGTAAATTTATAGATTGAAAAATAATGGTTTTTTTTTTTTTTTTTTGTAGTGTAAACAATAGAGTTGATTAATTTTATTGTTGATAAAATTATGTTGTAAATGAAGGTAAATGAACGAGACAAAAATTGATCTGTGAGAGCATTTGAAAACATTGACCTTCAATTAAAGAGTTGATTCATTGTTGTTATTATTATTATTATTATTATTATTATTATATTGTTGTTTATAAAATGCAGTGATTCAAATAAATGATACATCAACTCCATCTGTGAGAAAATTATAAAAATTTTTTAATGGTAATCTTGCTTTCGATATGCACGATTGATGATCGATTAATCATCAAATAATTATTTTGATTTATTACACAAGATGATATTTTTAAATTGCAAAATAGTCTGATTTTTTATTTTTCTATATTTAAATTTTTATCTATAATTCCAACTATATTATAAAATGATTTATATAATGAAATGAAATGAAATGAACTATTATCAAATATATACCCAAATTTGTGTGTCAAATATAATTTCATCTTGCTAAAATTACAACTATTGAACTATTAAATAATATACTACTATATTTGAAATTGAATATTTATGATGTATAGGCTGCATATATTAATATGCCATTACAACATGTAGATTAATATTGCTGCACAATTATTACAAAATTACTAAAGTCAATGAATAATATACACATGCGGGTCAAAAGGTCCATCGCAACATTATAGTTTATATATTTTTAGCATTCAATTTATATTTTCTGTATTTCCAAATATAAATGACTCGCGCCTGTCTCATTTGTAATCCATCTAATGTTTTTTTTTTCTTACTTTTTTTCTATATATACGTATTACTCTATTATGCAAAATGACGTTCTCCAATTATCCAAAAATAGATAATTTAAAAAACAAATAAAATTATCATTTTATTTTTACAAAAGTCACAACACGCAGGAGAAAAAAATAAAAGGTGTTGGTAAATAAATCTTTTTATTCATTTAAAAACAATAAATGATTTCGCATAGCATTTAGATCCATTACCAACACCAAATGCATCAACAACATCAAGGCTCATATTATCGTCATTCATCTTGCCAAAGAGAGCACATATATTATATTTTTCATTCGTCCAGAGATATTATTGTTGTACATGATGGAAGGACTTGGCAATGAATTTACCACTCAAATTTTGCATAATAATAATAATAATAAAATATAAACTAACAAAGTAGACAGCAAGTAGTCGTTAAAAAATATGAAAAAAAAAAAAAAAAAACATACAACTTGTAATAATTATTCAGCCTCGAATATTAAATATATAAATTTAATGGACTTGCAGATAGAAAATTGCGTGAACCTTTTTTTTATATATCAAATATAGTTTTATTGTGATAAATATCTAATAAATTAACACCGAATTTTTCGCCAATTAAAAAGTCATATGTATGTGTATATAAACTATTTAATATTAATATTTTTTAATTTATTTTTCATTAATATATCAACATTAAATTGTGGCTTCTCATGATTAAATTCAAATAGAATTTATTCGAAAAAATTCTCTACACGTCATGTATATAATGCGAGTAATTATTATTTGTTTTAAAAAAGTAAATTAAAATTGTTGATAATAATATAAGTTTTAGTTTTATTGGGATGGAATTAAAATCCGGTTTGGTGACTCACGTCATGTCTGCAGTAGAATTTTATATTCGACTTGAAAAATATATGAAAAGGGTTAAACGAGTCTATACACAGTGCATTTACCTCAGAATCCCATATATATTCTTTTGTCTGTTGCTTTGATATGCAGGTGCATTCGAATGAAAAATATAAAATATAAATTAAAATTATTTTGCGCTCTATGTTGTAGCATTATGCTTAACAAGACAATTTTCCGCATTATTTTATGATGGAAATTTAACTTTAAATAATAATAAAAATAATTATAATGGCAAAGTGGTAAATTTCTTAGTGAAAAAAATTGGTGTCCTTGTTTGTTTAACTATTCACATTCCAACTCTTGTTCGTTTTATTTTTTTATATATATAGAACCCATGTATTTTTTTTATTTTATGTTTAATTCTTTTTCATTTTTTATTATCTCTATGCATCGTGGTTCAAGGTCTAATTATTTATTTTTATTTTAAACTTATCGGGACGTAGGATATATATTTTTCTAAAATTAATTTTTCAGTATCAAGATTTTTGTTTTTTTCTTTTAAAATAAATGCGAATAATATTAAAAGAAAGTATTAATTATTTTCACGATAATTATTATTTGAAAAAAACAAAAAAAAAGGTATAAATATCGTGAGAAATAAATAAATGTATAATAATTTTTGATGAACTCATAATGATAAATATTATTCTGTAATGTCTTACGGAAGCAAATCATATTCTATTTAATAATAATATATTTAAAACCGCATGCAGTTAAATCGTCAAGAAGTAAAAAAAAAACAATATAATTTTCAAAATGTAATAATTAAATTTATCATCGTCGTTGTCCCTGATGAATGACCGCAAGTATATATATTTATAAAATTAATCTAAAAATATGAATATTGACAAGCCTCTTTAAATTTCAAGGCAAAAAAAAAAAAATTTCAATATTCAAAAAAAGTACTTTCACAATTTCTTCGAATAATAATTCTTTGCAGTTAACAAATATTGTGAAAGTTTAATTTATTTATATTCATTTTTTTTTCACACAATGTCAATATACATGTGATTTTTTTTCGTGTACCTCTATTAGGAAGTCAATAATAATTTATAAATAATTTTGACAAGAAAAAAAAAGACAGATGATAAGATAAAAATTGAAGAAAAATACAAAAAAAACTTTTACTTTTTCTTGTCATTCTTCCGGCAGCAGCAGCAGCAGCAGTATCATAATAATTTTTTAAAAATATTAAAATATATTATTTTTAATTTTTTTTTCATTATTGTTTTCTTTATGTGCAGGGAACAATGATTTGTTTCCTTATGAAAGAGATCCTATCATTTATTCCGGGATATAACCACAGGCACGACATTGACTTGCTGCAGGAAGCAAAATACTGCACAGATGCGTATTTTAAATAAATAAAATATTTTTATATTACAACAAGTGCAAATCATCAAAATTTGTCAAGATTAGGCAGATGTTAAAGATGAATTTATTCCAATACAAAACAATAGGCTATAAAAATAATTTCCACTTAATTATATACTTCAATTTGAGCTTGTTGAATTATTTTGTAATTTAGAAAATTTAACAGAAGAAAGTATTGGGTGGTTTTGACTTTTCTTATTTTATATATTTTTTTTCTTTAGTTGCATGATAATTTGAAGGAGACTCGTATAATATATTGACGATGATGCCCTAAGGTGAAAAAAAAATTAAAAAAATAAACTAAAAGATTGCAATCTTATTAACTCATCATTTTATTTTTACTAAAATTTTTGAAACGTGACGGATTAAGTTTACAACCTTCATTCACCCTTGTCTACGAATTATATGCATTTACGTTATTTGCCACGAAAAAAAAAACTTTTATTTTTCGACTGGTCGTTAACATTTTGCCAAATTCACTGGAAATATTATTCTCAAATGACCTTTAATATTTTCTGAACCGTAAAAACATATGTTTTGAATTTTTTTATGATAATAATTTGATTGATTATGGTACGATAAAAACTAAAAAAAAAAGAAAATAAAAAAAAATATTGTAATTTTCTTATGTAAAATTCCTCAGGCAATTTGTCGAGTATTGAAAAAAATTAACAGCGTTAATTAACAACACTTGCATGACCAAATTAAAATGTTGAATTTATTAAAGATATTTAAGCCAAAAATGGACATAAAAAAAACGACAGATAAAAATTATTTAATTAGATAAATGAAAAATTTTTAACTGTTATTTAATGCATTGTATATTAAAAACTTCCTGTTTGTTAATTTAAATATATCATATTTTATCTGAACTAATAAAAATTAAAAAAGATAAAATAATATGCCGGAAGCTGTCATATTTACTTTGCTTATATACAATAAAGATGTATTAATTTTTCTGAAGGTTCAACACTTATTCACAGTGTGAAGAAAAAAATATACAAATTATAAATAAAAGAAGAGCAAGAATGAAAATTATTAATTGTTTTATCATTCAAATAATCCATTATATTTAAACATGAATAGCCGACAAAGTATGAATGGAATTTTGAAAAATAAAATTAAAAATATCATCTAGACTGACGATGCTTGCAAGTGTGTGAGTGTGTTAATTTTTTTTTTTTTCAAAAGCTTTTAAAACTTTTCAAGCTATCAGAAACTAAAATAGACAAAGTCTTTTAATTCGCTTGGTTAATAAATTAATTGAAAAATTCCAAATGATTCGCGATTTTAATCTCTCCAATTCGAATAAAAAAAAAAACCGATAAAACATAATTTATGAATTATAAAGAAATATTTTTAATTATTTAGATAATTTTTTTATTTCCACGAATTTCAATTTATTTGTAAAATATAATTTAAATTATTCTACACCCGCACACACTAAAAGATGATAAATTCTAAATATAATTGTCATGTTTTAACATGTAGCCTCGCGTCTTCAGTAACACCTTTAACCAACAACAAACCACAATACAATAAAATCTCATCTCACGATGTTGATTTAGATCCTGGTTACTTTTACAAGGTTATTAAATTATTAACAGACAATAAACTGTTGCACTTAATCTTTTAATTCACCTCATTGTATGGCCCAGTTTTTGATTTTACATGACTAGAATGTGACATGTTAAATGCTCTCGAGTGATTTAGGGCTTCATTGAATAAATATATTTTTATTCATTTTGCAACATCAAGGACACACACACACAGCATGGCATGGCATCTTTTAATAAAAATATTTTTATCACCTTATATTTAACATTCAATTCTAAATATAAAAATAATTCTTTTCAGTTTTTTTTTATATTAAATTTCCTTTTATGGCTATTTATATATATTATTATTGTGCATTGTAGCTGCAGCTAAAAATAATTTTTTTTATCACTGGAATTTTCTAGACTGACAAAGACACACACGCTATTGAAGACCAAAATATTTTAAAATCCAGGACCTCTGCAGTGTGTTAATATTATTTATAAATTCAAAAAAAAAAAAACACACAAGTATGCAAATTATTGTAAACAACAAACACGATGATGACCCCAGTTTAATTATTATTCATTTTAGTCTGGCGCCAATTTTTCATAGGTGAGAATCAAGGTTCTCCCCAGAGTAAAAAATACAAAATATGTTTATTCAAAAAAATTTAACCAACAGATGTTTGTCAGGTGAAAATAATAATAATCAAGATTGTTTGTTTGTAAAAATCTTAAAAAATATTGGCTAGTGAATTAGTTCGGTGACCTGAGATGGTGTCTTTCAAGGTCTTGATAAATCTCTCTTGATCAACATCGCATCTCGGTGTTGTTTCTTTGATTTTCACAAAAAAATGTAAATTTTTATCAATGAATGCATGCACTTTGCTTGTATGGAAAAATATTTATGATTCAATAATATTTGTAATGTTGTGAGTCAGTTTTATTAAATGACATAAATAAATATAAATAAAATAACACACTTGTAAATTTTAAATAAATAAATAAGCAATATGATGATGATGATGATGATGATGATGATGATAGTTTTTGCAACAAGATATATACAAGATATAATATTCAATGGCTCAACAACAAATTGTTATACTCATCTATACTCAAGGACTTTAAATTGTACACTCTTTTATGCTGTTGAATTTATAAATAATTGCCAATTCACGAATGATGATGCACCCTTTGATGTTTTGCCAAGCCCTCTTAGTATATATTGTAAAAATAAAAATAAAAATAAAAATAATAATAGCTAAAATGACTAAATCCTGTCGACAGGGTCAATCATCTTTCTATCATCATCATTTTTCAACTATTTTTTTCATCATTTAAATCTCATCATCAGCTCTATACACAATAACATATTTATTTTTAAACAAAAAAAAAAAAAAAAAAAATAAAAAAAAAAAAAAAAAAAAAAAAAAATAGATCATTGGATCTTCCGGGTCTAATTTTAAATCAATAGATTAATAATGTAAAATTAATATTAAAAAGGACAATATTCTCTTAATTAAATAATATGAAATTCAATTATTTCATAATGAAATTTAAAATATTTAAAACTATGTAAACAAAAAAATAAAAAAAAGGTGGGAATTTTTTTACTATTATAATTATTTATTTATTTAAATAATTATTACTCGTGACACCAGTGTATGGTGATGATGATGATGATGATGTTGGTGGTGTTGGCCTACCTACTGGTTATGCTAGGTCGGGGTGTTTCACCAGGCTTATTATTTCTTTCTCAAAGTGAAGACCAAGTATTTGCCTGTCTGACCAGACTCCACGATTGCCTTTCACTTTTTTTTTTTTTTTTTTTTTTTTTTTTTTTTTTTTTTTTTTTTTTTTTTTTTTTTTTTTTTTTTTTTTTTTTTTTTTTTTTTTTTTTTTTTTTTGATTTCATACCAACTCGTCATTCAGCATCAAACATGTATCGTTTTATTTGAATTTATTTTAGATAAATAAATAAATGATTTAATTAAAAAATAAATAAAAATTATTCCGCATTCCGTGTAATATTAATTTTATCAATTTAATTGTATTTTAATTTTTTTTTTTAAATTAAAAAAAAAGATAAACTTGCATAAAAATATTATGCAAGTTTACTTTAATTGACTAAAAATTCAGTGAATAATATTTGACGTCATGATAAATAATAATTTTATATTATTTGCGATTATTTATTCTGATAAACAGGTGTGTGTACTGTTTTTTTTTTTCTTTTTTTTTTTAAATGGGAATGTAAAAAAAGGGGTTTGTTTCTGTAATGAAAGAAAAATCAGCGTCCCTCACGACCCTCAACTTTTCATGGCCACTAAGTACGCACGTACATCATAATCATGTACATTGGGCTTTTTTTTTTTTTTTTTTTTTTTTTTTTTTTTTTTTTTTTTTTTTTTTTTTTTTTTTTTTTTTTTTTTTTTTTTTTTTTTTTTTTTTTTTTTTTTTTGAAAATCATCCGACTAATAGTATGTCTTTCAATAAATCAAAGAAATTATAATTTTAATTCAAAAATATTTGTAACTTTGTAAAATTTCCCAATTTAAATGATACATCCTGTATATTTCGATATAGAAAATATATATATATATTATTTTATGAAATTTTTAAATGGTGATATTATTAAAAACCCATCAGTTAATTTTCCCACACAATTGTCTTAACAATTAATCTTTAAAATAAAAACAACAACAACTGCCTTGTTTAAGAGTGATCTTATTACAAAGCGGGATTATTTAATTATGTTTTTTTTTTTTCTGTTCATTTTGAGATATAATGAAATGAGAAATATAAAATTATAATTAGTATCTTGTTAGAAATTAACTGAACAAGTGGTAATTGCAGTAATAGTTTATAATCACAGCGAAGATCTTTGATAATTACGTAAAAAAGTAAAATATAATAATGAGAAATAATAAAAAATGACTTTTACTGTCCTTGATAATAAAATAAATAAAAATTAAACAAAGATCTCTCTCGGAAGTGGCTATTGTGAAAATTAGATATTTTTTTATAAATATTTCAATATTAATATACATTTTTTTAAGAAATATAAATAAAAGTCTAATTAATCAACAAAAATATATTTTTGTAATAATTAAAAAAAGTTATCAATTTTTTTCTATGTTGGTTATGAATTTTTCATTTGCTATTAAATAATATCAAGATTACATAATGCAACAGCTTTGAAAATTGAATTTTTGTCACAAATTTTACATATTTATCTTTTAAAATATCACAATGTCAAGTCAAAGATATTATGATAATGACAATTACCATTTATGGTTCCGGGTTTATTTACGCCCAAGGCAAATGTATAAATTCAAAAAATTTATTCAAATCATCATTATATTTATGTGAATAAAGATAAAAATTCTTTTTTTTTTTTTTTGACGACATAATAAAGTCTAGACATTTGATATAACATAACTGAATAATAAAATATTTTATATTCTAATAACAGACAAATAGCAATCTTATACAACATTTTTTAGAAAATTAAATAAAAAATTCACAAAATATTTTCAGCAATCTACTCGCTGTGATATAATAAAACTTTTTCCTCTTTACCAAAATGACAACAAGACAATAATGAAAATTTGAATGGTATTTTAATTCATTTAAATATATTCAGAATGTCAAGGTTATATGTTTTGTTGAAAAAATAAAAAATAAAAAAAAAGTAAAAAGGAAGAGCAAATAAAAAAAATAAATCAAGATCAAATTTTGACATGAGAAATTTTTCGTTTTTTTAAAAGGGACATTAAAGAATTTATTTATTATCTATTTGACAATTTAATTCTCACGACGATCATTGTATTGATAATTTAAAAAAAAAAAAAAGTAGATCCGCTGTGTATTGAATAATTTAAATTATTCAATACACGTGTTTACGCTGTAATTATTGTCAATTAAAAATTAAAAAGATTATTTAAAAAACTACTGCACCTATTTGAATAGAAAACATCAAATATAAAATGTTAATTAAGGTGCAGTGTGTTGTATTATTATTTGCATGATTTTTTCATACATTTAAATAATTATTTTTCAAGTGTTTATTGTGCTTTTGTGATGTAATTTTATTATCAAGTGAAATGACAATTGTCGTTATTATATTTAATTTGATGATTAAACCAGCAGCATTTGCAACCAGATAAATATATTTTATAAAAATTTGAATGGAAGTAAAAGTTGTGAATTTCAAATATCAGTCATTCGTTGTGTAAATAACTGCTTAACAGAGCATAAAAAATGATTAAATTATTTTATTAATATTGGGGTATTTAGACATGCAAGAGTCTATTTTTTAATTATAATTTAATTTTATCTAAATGATTTATATATTATTTAATTTTACAGAATAAAAAACTTGGAAAAGTCAACTTTCGTGATAAATAAAAAAAACGATATGTCTATTATCCCATCGACAAGTCAAAGTGACTCATAACTTTTTTTTATATAAATTGAACAGGCCAATTTGGGTCTCCATCGAAACGACATATAAATACAACTTGAAAAAAATTATATAATAACAATAATAATTGTTAAAGATTAAGATCAAGAAAATGATTCAGGTAATTTAGTTTGTGTGTGTGTGGGTTCAAGCCTTGGACAAGCCGAAATATTGTCAGCATAATTTTCGTTTAAATTTTTTTTTATTTTTTAATTCTCGCTCTCTTTAACAAACGTTAACTTCCGTATGAATTAAACGACAAAACAAAACCATGACAAATTAGACATCTAAAAATAATGATTCACAAATTATTCAAAAAAAAAAAATTATACCGACAATAAAATATAAAAAAAAAATATGATTAATAATGTAACACCGGAGCATTCAAATTTAAATAGTATAAATAACATAAATAATACATAAAATTAATTATCATTGTAATTTAATATCAAGTTTATATTTTATATTGTATAACAATTCAATTGTAATTGCAAAAAGACTCATCACACACAGAGAGACAGAGAGAGATTGCGCAAATATAAAAAAAAAAAAAAAAAAAAAAAACAAAGATTCATTGCACTCATGCAAGTAGATGATTACAACAACCAATAAACATTAAAAAAATATAAATAAATAGAAAATCTTCTTCATCAGTCATGTGTGCGTATAGAGTGCTTTTTTATTTTTCTATTTTTTTTTTTTTTTTTTTTTCTAATAGATATAGTTATTGTGAACATCATAAAATGCCTAGACAAAAACAATAAATTATTATAGCAACATTCATCAGCAGCATGCATTTTATTTATTTATTTAAAAAAAAAAGAATTTTTATCTTGTTGGAATTTTGTTTAGGGGGTGAAGGCCAATGAAAAAAAAAATTATTCCAATGACATAGTATTTAATTCAGCATCAATTACAAGTATCCTTTTATTCTTTGTTTAACTGCAATTTTCCACGCTTAGTATATCCTTGATTTTTATCTTTTTTATTTTTTTTTTTTTTCATATATTAATTAAAACACGATTTGAAGTTATAAAAATACAAAACGCTCTTTCTTTCTTTTTGGTCTATTTAGTTATTTTTTTTTTGAATTATTCTTTTATATATAAAAATTATGACTCTGCAAGTGTCAATTTATATAACCACTGTCATATGATTATATTAAAAATAATTTAAAAATGTAAAAATTTAATAATTATTTAATGGAAAAATATTTTTCTCACTATTTAGTTTTAAAACAAAAAATTACCATCTTCCTCTTTAATTAAAAATTAACCTTTTAAATTATTTTCAAAACTCACAATTTATCTCTATTAAAATATTCAGTGTTTCTCGTTTCGAAAAAAAAAAAATCATTCTTTTCTTTTATAATCATTAATGCATTCTTGTGGATCGCGTGTGCATAAACAATTTATTTCTTTAATTTTCTCTCGCATAAAAATAAAGTGCATGATAAAATTGAAAAAAAAATAAATAAATAAATAAAATCTATGAAAAACCATCTTATTTGGCATTTAAATTTGTTGATTAATATTTAAATTCCCTTTTTTAGCGATAAGAGGAAAACAATGAAAACCCCTTGGATATTCATATTTTATATTTATTTCCGGATGTTGTAACAATCATGATTTGATAAATTCAACAGATCCATCTGCATTATTTATTTTTTTAAATTTAATACAAGTATTATTATATTGTTGCCATTTTTTTCTACACGTGCCGGAAAATATTCTCATAATTATTTTGTATTTATTTGATACATAAAATTTAAATTTATTATATTCATAACATCTCGGTTAATAAATAATGAGCTATTTATTTTTGTTTTTTTTCTCATTTATAAAAATTAATTAATATCAAGATCAAATTTAATTTAATTGAATTGAATTATAAAAAGTTAATTAGTTTGTATAATTTTTAATAAAAACAAAATTTTTATAATTTTTATTTTCTAGATATAGATGAAGGCCATCATCGTTTATTACCCAAATAAAAAGTTTAAAAAATTTAATATCATTTTGATCCTGGTAATACATTTTTCAATGAAATTATTGAACATAATATTTCGTAATTTATATTAAAAAAAAAAAAAAAAAAAAAACCAATAAAATTCATAATCCAATGATCAAAAGAAAAAAAAAAATTTTACTAATTTTGAATGACGTCAATCGAGTCATTACTGATGACAGAATCATTTAAATATATATAAAAATTGAATTAAAAAAATCCCGGATGATTACAAAGTGACTAATTCAAAAGGGATGACTAAAAACAATGGTACCTTGACCCGCCACAACAATTATATACAATTTTTTTTTCTAATTAACAATATATCATAATTATTAATGAAAAAGAATTTAAAAAAAAAAATTACACAGTTCCGGCTGTTTATAATTGTGTTTATAAATAATAGAAAAACAATGAAGTTTTTGTAATTGTTTAAAATAAAAATCATGACTCAAGTGATCCAATCAATATTTAATATCAAAAAAAAAAAATAATAATTTTTCTATCTTTGCACTGGAGAAATAAAAATTTATCAAAAATATGAGACAAAAAATCAGTAATCACATGAAGAAAAAAAATTGAATAATTGCCATAATAATAATTATGATAAAAAAAAAAAAAAAATTACAAAATAATTTAAATAAATCAGACAGTGAAACTTTCTCTATCCAGAAAATTCTGTACTAAAAAATATATATGACAAGTATTTATTACATCATATAACACAATAAAATATATAATACAAATAAATTCTGTTGTCTCATTTGTGTTTCCGATGATTTGTTTTTTTTCTATTTTCATTATTAATTTTTATAAATTAATAATAAGAATGAGCTAATCATAAAATATATGTAATAATAACTAATAACGCATCCAACAAATCCCACCTGTTGTCTTTTTTTTTTATCTCATTTTTTTTTTTTTTTCTCGTAATATTATTGCACAATGGCATAACATAGACTTCCTCTGGTTAAGTCACGTGTAAACATCCAGTCTGCCAACATATCTTTCACGTTTCCGACCTCAACTTTCTTTTTCAGCATAAGTATATGTACACGATACTCAAGATGACCAATGATTTTTTATTTTTTCAACTAAATATAGACACGAGATTCGCGACTTGTCTGCACCTCAACTATACAAACAATGGAATTATCATTTTTTAAATTTCCAATTTGCAATGATCTCGTTTCTCCCCGTCTTGTCAAACTTGAGGAACGAAAAATTGATTCATCAATTTTATTTTTATGGAGACTTTGGTGGATTGAGATTTTTTGATAGGTGAGCTAAATAGTATTACGTCTGTATGATTGTTGGATTTTTGTCAAGGCCAAGAGAAAATATGTAGAACCACGAAAGAGGAAGTCGAAGGTGAAATGACGATGACGTGACAAATAAAACGTATATAGAAAAATATTATTTACGTCATTCTTTTGAATGATAAATTATAACAAACAAAAAATCATCCAATTAATTAACTTTTTTTTTTTTTTTTTCTATTTTTTCCTCAATTTTTATATAGACCAAGTCTCTAGTATTTTTTATTTTCGTTTTTTTTTTTTTCACTATTAATTTTCTATATGTAAAAATTCAAGTTTAAAATTAAATAAATTTTTATTCCTATCGATAAATTTATTTCTAAATTTTAAAAATAAAAAACTAACAAATTTA
Source organism: Aphidius colemani (assembly GCA_030523065.1). Lineage (NCBI taxonomy): Eukaryota > Metazoa > Arthropoda > Insecta > Hymenoptera > Braconidae > Aphidius > Aphidius colemani. The sequence continues at coordinate 26,819 of JAPYYR010002192.1, forward strand.
CTAATATGAAAAAAAAAAAAAAAATAAAAATAAATACAGAGATTTAGTCAAAGGATAACGGATCTCAAGACTGGTTATTCAAGAGGGTTTCAAGTCACACACATCACACATCACATTGAGTTCAATGAACGCTAACAATTTTGTAAAAAAAATTAAAAATAATATTTGAGTAAATTCAATACGTGCATTACACTGTAGGCGTTGTGTATTTTCACCGTTTGATTGTGGAATAAATATAAATTCTCTTTAAGAAATTAAAAATAAAATAAAAATTAAATTGGTATTTGGTCAGTGTAATATTCACGGTCATCAATGTCAGGGTCTCGACATCATCATCATCAAGGGAAAAATAAATTTCAAAAAAATAATAATTAAATTTAAAATATAAATTGACTTTTCCAGTATATTTTTCCGACAAATAGAAAAGCAACTAATCAATAACATCTTGGACATGTCAATTCTCTACTGCCAATAAAATTTCATAATAATTTTTTAAATGACAAAAATCAATTTTCTCTCTGAGCTGCAGTTATTAAAGACAATGCTTTTTTTTTTTTTATTCATTTCATTGACAAATGGCTTGTATAAATTTACATACGAGAAATTTGAAAAAGAAAATTTATTCAAAAGAAAAAAAAAAAAGCTAAATAATAAAACATAAAAGGTGGATGAATGGTATGCAAAGAAATCCACTCACCAAAAAGTCAATGATCGATTAAAAAAAAAGAAAAAAAGACATTGCAATTCTTTGCAAAGTAAAAGGCACCATTATAAGTGTTGTTTCCATGTAAAGCTCATATTGGAACAACAGCATCAGCACACCTTGTTAAATATTATTTAAAATTGTCAAAGAAATTGAATAACATTATAGCTGTGCTAATTTATTTATAATTATTAAACTAGTTTTTTAAATATTAAATATCAGCATGTGATATTGTGACAAAATAAATTGCGTGAAGAGTTTGAGAAATTTCAAAGGTTCAAGGTCTAATCCATATGTATCTTATGATCCCCCGGCAATATTTGAATCCGGGTTGGTCGACTTTTCAGTTTTGAATGGCAGGAGTTTAAACCTGTATAAATTTTTTATTTCCTCGTCTTATTTTTCATTTATTTATTTATTTATTTATCATTATGTTCTCGTCCAGGATACGAGTTTCAATCTGGCCACTATTGCAAATCCACACTCCCACATTTTTTTTATTTCAAACAACAACACATGCAGTTGTGCAAAATTAAAATAAACGTTAATGCAATCAGCTGATATGTTTTTTTTTAAATTGTTGAATTAAATGTGTTTTATTATTTGAATGGAGCTGGCAAAGACAATAATTGATGGGGTCAAAGTGTCTTTCTTTGATGAAAGTTTGCAAAACAAAATGATGATTTATTTAGCTCAAAACAATGAGCCTAAATAAAAATCAAAAAATATTTTTAGTCAATTAAATAATGATAATTTTGATATATAGAAAACTTCAGGGCTCAACATTTCCATATAGATATTTTTAGTTTTCTTCAAGGTTGAAATTAAAATATTTATCTTAGGAGATTATAATTGATATTTTTTTATTGACCTATTTGTCTAAACTTGATTGAGATTGAATTAAAAATAAACTAAATTCTTCAAGTCAGGAAACTGGTTAGTTAGTTGATAGTTTAATTGCCAAAAAAGGACAATCTCATAATTAAACAATGTAAATCATAAAAAAATCAACAATTTTGTGAAATAATATTTCCTGTTTTATAAATCAATATTTTATTATCCCAAAAAATATAATCATCTAAGGCCAATGACTTGAAAAAGTTTCTGACTATAATCAAATCCGCATGTAATTTGTTTCTTTTTTTTTTTTTTTTTTTTTTTTTTTTTTTTTTTTTTTTTTTTTTTTTTTTTTTTTTTTTTTTTTTTTTTTTTATCAGATGAATTTTAAAAATGCATTGTACGCACAAGTATATATATTATTTCAAGTATTTCATGAGGGTGAATGGATTCTGCGGTATTGCGGTGGATATTTATTTTTGCCTTGGAGAAAACTGGTGTTGATTTTATAAATTTAAAAGATAGAACCATTAAATTGCAGGTGAATTGACAATATTATATATTTTTCTATGATGGCTGTTGTTGTTTTTGATGGAAGTAAAATATATATCTTTGAATAAATAAATAAATAAATAATTTTCCAAAACCACCAAAGGCATGCATGGTCAACTTTTATGATATACATCATTTTTGTAATTCTTTTTTTTTTTTTTTGAGGAAGCTATTTAGGCCTGTTTGCCTCGTATAAAAATATTAACACACGATTGGAATACTAAATGAAATACTGGCTGCTGTGGAATGCAGTATGCGACAAAAGTATTATTTAGATCATTTTTAGTGATTTGATTTATTTTTTTAGATAATAAAATAAAACAGGAAAATTAATTTTCATTTTGCATTGCTTCCGGGGATTTTATTGCTACAAGGATTTGTCACCACAAAAGTGCATTTTTTTTTTTTTTTTTTTTCTAAATTTTAAATATATATATTTTGTGGTTTTTAGTATATACCAGAAATAAATGAGTGTGTCACCTTTTTTTTAATATTTAATATAACCAAAAGTAATTTAAAAAAAAATATGAACAATAATCATTGGCAACTGTGAGAATCGTGTGTCTATGCACGCAACAGATGAAAAATGCAAAAATAATAATTTAATTATCAAATTTTCTTGTCAATTTAAAAAATAATATTATTTTTTTGCGAAAGGTGCAATCATTTGAGTCATATTAAAGTCAATTTCTGACCATTATAATGTTGTTGTGATGTATCTGCCTTTTTATATACTTTTTTATTCCTCGAAATGATGAAAGAGCATACACCATATTACGAGGTAAAATCCACGTAAAACTTAATACCTATATCTTGATGATCTTGAAATTTTTCAAACATGAATCAATACTTTTTTTTTTTTTTTTTCAAAATTACCATTGTACGCGAATGTATCAATTGAAAAATAATTTTAAAATTTCTTTTGTTGCACTTTGTGGTTGAAGAAGAAGAACAACAGCAACACAAAAAAAGTCAGGTTACTGAGGAGAAGAAAAAGCAGAAGCCGGTATACAGAATCCAGTCATGATATAAACCAATACAAGTTGATGAGAGTTTTAAAAAAAAAAAAAAAAAATATATAAAATGAGAAAAAAAAAGGCTTGGGTTTTTTTGAAAATCAAGATGTGTGTGTGTGTGTGTGTGTGTTGTAGGATGATTGTTGGTGGCTATGCTATGAAAACGAAAGAAAGAAATCAAGTGGGAGATACGAAGGTATATAAATTCAATCTTAGCCACTGTAAGAGTCAGTCCAAAGGCCATATGCGGGCGGCTCTAGTCGCGTTAGTGCGAGAGAGATTAATTCAAATGATTAATTACATGTTGGCAAATATTAATTAACAGTCAAATACAGGGTGATTCTGTGCATGATTTTCCAAATCAATTAAACCAAAGATTTCAATTTCCACTGGAAAATTAATATATTTTGTGTATATGACACGTGAAAATTGGAGTAATTTGTATTGATAAACTGGATAAACACAAGTGGTTATTGAAAGGATAGTCAAATAGCACAGAGCACATTCAAGCTGTTTTAACTGTAAATCAATTTAAATTTGGAAAACAAAATTATTATTAAACGAGGAGTGGTAGGTCCATTTTGGATTTTCCATCCAAAATTAATGTGCTCGTAAATTTCGATAAGTAAAATTTAATGTTTAGATATATTCAAGTATAAAAAAGTGAATTAAAATGTCAGGAATTCGAATTAATATTGAAGAAGCATCAAACGATGGACGCTGGCCTATCGATCTTGAAGTAAGTTGGTATTTTTTGTTTTTGTTTTTCTCGTCATACGTAATTATATTGATATTACGTATCAACTTTTTATCATATATGACAAAACTAAGTCAAGCAAAACTTTGCCGGTAAATATCAAATAAAAATTCTAAACGATATTTAAAAAATGAATTACGAAAAAATTTTACTTTCTATTACTTCCGTGGGTCTAAGTAATTTTATTCCATTTTTTTTTTAATTTTTTTTTTTTTTTTGGTCTCTTTATCTCTACATAAATATATATATAAATAATTTTAAATATTGTTTTGTGTATTTTAAATTTTTTTTTCAACAACCACGAGTTGGCCGCACGTTTGTTGGACTTTCACACTGTGTGTCTCGTAACATATGTATATTTTTGAATTTTTTATATGAATATATCTATATATACATTGGTACAAGCATATTCTCGTTGGCCTCGGGAGCATTTTTGTGTATTTTTTTCAAAAAAAATGCACGTGGTGAAAAGCAGGTGTAAAGCCGCGAGATAAAAATACATTTTTTATATTAATAATGGCAAAAATTAACAAGTTACGTTTTAATATTTTTAAAAATTTGTAATAAAAATGGGACAATTGCATGCAACACATGTGACATGACAATTGTTGTATATTACAACAACACTTGTGCTAAATATTCATGTTTTGTTCGAGTGAATACTCCAAAATGAGGTCATTAATTAATTCAAAAATAATTGTAATATTTTTTAGAAAAATGCCTTTAAATATACCCGGATTTGCAAAAAAAATATAAATTTTATTTATATTTATTTTATATCAGTCAGTATGAGAAAAATTCAAGTCAAAAAAAAACTTTCTCAGTTATAACAACGCCTACAATGAACTCTTGTAAATTTTTGCTGACCACAAGAAGAGAAATGAAAGAAGAAATAAAAAAAATATAAATAAATAAATAAATAAATAAATAATTGTTAAATGTACCCTGGAGAAAGGTGTACCTAAATAAGGCCCGAAAGATGTGATTTAAATTTTTGTTTTATTTTCAAAGCCAACTGGGTGGTCATTAACAAAAAGACAATGATAATTAAATTCAAAAAAAAAATTTTATATATAATAAACGATAGAAATACAAAAAAAATTACTAAATAATTCATAATAATAATAATAAAAATATTAAATTGACTTTTTTCTTCTAAATTTCCGAGTCAATGTGATATGAAAAAAATAAATAAATAAAAAAAGAGTCATGCGACGTTATGTCACAGTTTGACAGTATTCCCTGGGGGCAAATAGTCTGTGTTATTATAAAAATATTACCAGTAATTTAATGATTGGCAAGTGTCCTTTGAACTCGGGTGAGGCTAGCCCCGAGTTAATCCAACAAACATTCAATCATCATTTAATTATTTTTTTTTTCCTCGCATTCAAACAAGCTACGTTATAAAATATAAAAAAGAAATGATTGTTAATAAATAACAGCAAGAAGCGTTAACCTTTTCTTAAACGCGTGTGAATCGTGTGCAACAGGTGAAAAATAATAATAATAATAATAATAAATAATAAACCAACAATATATATATATAGACATTCTTTGTCAATTTTACTTGTATTGAATTTCCTCATGTTCATCATAATCATCCTCGTCATCATCATTATTATCATCATCAAGTCATTAAAACTCGCATTGATTCCAATTTTACAATAAAAAAAAAAAAAATAAATAAATAAATTTCAAAAATATTTTGTTAATTGACAATCAAGATTACGAAATTATTTTAAAAAATTTTCTTTTTAATTTAACTTTCTCTCTCTTTGTTTGTTTGTTTGTTTGTTTATTTATTTATTATTATTAGCTGATTGTTGCAGATCACCTTGCCCCAAGGAATTTTAAAAATTATTGTAAAAAACATAAAATTATATTCCACCTCGTAAATCATGGGGTATCAATGTTGTATTATATTTATGTATAAATATTGGTCTTTAGGCTGGGCCACTGTATACTTATAATATTTATTTTCTCAACTATATCATTCAACTTGTCAATTATTATTATATTCTAAAATCCTTGGAGTAATAAATAAATGAAATAAAAAAATAAATAATTTACAATTTTCGTGGGATATATTTTTTCATTTCATCTATTTCAACAATCTTTTGTCGCTGCTGTTGTTGTTGTTGTTAATTTAGAAGAGTAAAAAAAAAAAAGCAAAATTATAAGCAAACTATTTTACGTTCTAATAAATTAAATGGATAATAATTTAATGGTTGAATAAATGCATTCACCACCTGTGGATAAACTGCCAATTGACAGATCAAAAGTTAAGTAAATTGCGTATTTAAAAAAATAATAATAATTTATCTATATGATTTTGAATTGTTTGTTTGTTTGTTTCATCTATATACTATTCCTGTTACCTTTGATGACAGTACTTTTAACAAAAAAAAAAATAATAATAATTTATCTATTAATAAACTTTGACAAATGCCTTTTTCTTGTATAATAAATTTTTCAATTTATTTATTTACATATTTAAAATTATTATCACGATAATAAATAATATTTAAATGAATTTTGAAAAAACGGAAGCAGAAAACATACTGAAGGTTTTTTTTTTTATCTAAGAAATTTAAAATGTCAAAATTTCGCAATTATTTAAAAACAAAAATAATTTAAATATTTAAAACAATAAAAAAAAATTTAATGAAACTCATTTCAAGCCCAACCTATATTATTGTACAATTATGTGTGAAATAAATATCACCTACATCCAGCTTAGTGTATATACTCATGTTCCATCGTGATCGTAAAAAAAAAAATTTATTAAAAACCGACATTTGGTAATATCCAATGATTATTAATAGAAAATAATTAGTCAATAATTTCTTCATACTAAAATTAAACTTTTGAGTATTTTCTTTTGCATATTTGATGAGTTTATTATTTATTATTTTCAATAATACGCAATCTAAAGGTGTGCATATAAAAATCAAGCAGTCTGTTATCTGATAGGATCAATTTTTTAAATAAACGAAAAATAAAAAAAATTAATAAATAAATTTTAAATAATATAGGCGCGGCGGCGGCTGTTAATCGATATTTTGATGTACGTAAATGAATGATGTCATGTTTTATCAATTTATTAAATCTTTCGGGGTGAAATGTGTGATTAAATAATTTTATAAATTGCATTTTTAAAATTTATTTATTGCATTATTTTTAAATTTAAAAAAATCATAGACCTTGGCTATATATTTTAGCAATTAATTTATGATAAATAAATTTTTTTTTTGTTGCATTTAATTTTTACTTGCATTTTAAAGGAAAAAAAAAAACCGAATTATTTATTTTAATATTTTAAATAATTGGCAGTTTTATTTACAATAAATTGAATTGAATTTGGTAATAATTTTAAAGATCAAGTATATAATTTTTTGTTCAGCCAAAAAAAGAGTTAAATTGAATTTACCTAATTAATTATTTTATTTATTTTTCTGACTTGCTAAATGATTGTTTATTTGAAAAGATGAATCGTCTAGTCTATAGTGACTGATGATGTAAAAAAAATATTTCTTTTATATAAAATATACTAATAAAAAAGAAAAAAAAAAAAAATAGTCGCACGCGCGTGCTAAGTTGATAGCAAAATTATATAATTTGTTTATAATTCTCAAAAAATATTTTCGTAACAATTTATATATTTTTTTTCTTCAAATTTAATTTCATCTATCTATCACACATCACGTGAAGCATTTGAATGAGTCGGCAAATTTTTTTTATATTAGAAAACAAGAAGGACAACACATTTAAGAACCATCGATGGCTGCTCAAGGGGAATGACCATAATTCAGCGAGAATTTATCTTTTTAAATATATTTCGTAATAGTTTGGAGGGTTTTTATTTATTTTATTTTATTTTATAGCAAAAGAAAAAAAAAAAAAAAAAAAACCTAGACAAATTAAAACACTGGATCCTCACTTTATTTGTGTCAGAATGTTTAACCACTCCATCATGACATTTTTAAAAAAAAAAATTATTTAATCATTAAAAACATTAAATAATAATATAAATAAAATATAAATTACTTGTCCAAACACAAATGTTGATTAAATTGTATCTGATTTAAGATATTTAATTGAATTATTTTGTTTTCTGTTTTTTCTTTTAAATTGTTTCATTATTGTCTTCCTGGTTTATAAATAAATTAAAAAAATACTTCAATAGATATATTTTTGTTAACCTTTTAATCATCGCAGTTGAAATATGTTTTTTTTTTTTTTTTTTTAATTTAAATTTCAAGTGATCATCATGATGAAATTGAATTTAAAATAATTGAAAAAAAAAAATGAATATAAATATAGAAAAATAAACTACATGCTACAATGAGAGCTAATTACACGAGATTTATTCACGAATGAATGACCAAGTGAGTGTTGAGAAATAATTGAATAATCAATAAATAAAAATATTAATTTTTAATATAAAAATGTATTTTTTAAAAATAAAGTAGTAGTTGGCTTGATTATAAATACAATCACATATTATTTTCATGTGAGGTAAGAGTATATCAACAACAAGACTATTTTTTTATTAAGACATGAACAACAACGACGAGGTGCCTCATGTATCACGTTCAAACTATGTATTACGTTTCCAAGTAACAAATAATTATCAGATCATACCCTACTTATTACAAGAGTTTAAAGACACTCGACCGGATCCATTCAGGGTCATTTTTATATCATAAAAAAAATTTCAATTGTTTAATTATTAATTGATTAGTTTTATATATATTTTATGTTTTTTCTATGTAAAATCAATTAATTAAAAATTGGAGAATTTATAATAATTATATGGGCTGCCAGACTTACGCATTTATCATCATAGAATCAAGTTTTTTTTTCGGTTTTTGAATTTTGAATTTTGTTTACTTTTTATATACTAAAATATCTTGTTAACCTCGGTGTATATTTTATTGATGATTTTAATATGTCATATAATTAAAAAAAAAAAAAAAAAAAAAAAAAAAATAATAATCTAAATCAATGAAAAAAAAAAAAAAAATAAATACAAATTATTTATTTTTAATTTTAAAATAATAAGACTTTTGGAATTGTTCAAGGACAATTATTAATGTATAATTAACAAAAACAAGTTTATTTAATTATATTATTAAAAATATCAACAAACAACACAATTGAGAAAATGATTAAATGAAAGTTGATGAGTATTGGTACAACAGAATGCAAGGACCCAAGGCCACTTGAGATATCAACAATAATTTAAATTATTTATTTTAGTGTATCTCAAGGATGCAATTTATCACTTGACAAAACTTCGATGAGAAATAAGTTGATTTTTCAACAAAAACTATATGAATTTGTTTTTCAACACTTTTACCAGTTAGTTTGTTTTATAAAAAATGAAATACGATATGGTGTGTTATTGAGTAAACGAGCACAATGTAATCATGTGGTAGATGAAGACGATACATAGTTACATACCACCACTCGTGTCAACGCCACTTTTACATAATCAAAAAAATAAAGAAAAATAAAGAAAAATAAATATAAATACACACACAAAGACCTCGAAAAATGTATTTACCCATCATGGCTATTTGAATTATGCATTGCGAAAATATAAATTTTCACAAAACAATTTGCCTTTTTTTTTTTTTTATTTGAAAATAAGACAACAACGACAACAACAACGACGACTAGTTGTTTATCCAACTCGATTTACGATAAGAAAAAAACCAAAAAAATAATTAAATTAAACAAGTGCAAATATTCAAACCAAAATGTGTTGTGTAAAAATAATTTATGAATGATGGTTAGACCACCAAAGTAATATTTAAAAAAAAAAAAAGAAAATCACAAATCCCTTACAACATCAAAAATAATTGTCATATAATTTTAGGTCGAGTTCATCAAATGAAAAAAATAAAAAATAACCACTGACATTCAACGCGAAAAAAAAAAAAAAAGATGAATAACATGTACATTTTAATAATTTACGCAATGAAAATATAAAATGCATTTATTATATTTTAAATGATGACACGGTTATTAATGAAAATAAAAAATTTATGATTGATCATTAGATTGACGAGATGTATGGCACAACAACAGCAATAGGAGCAATAGGAGCAACAACAACAACAACAACGACAACATCACCGAGTTCAGGAACCTGGCATATACCAAGACCATCATTAGTTGGTAAAAGTGAAAAAGACAGTGAAAATGGAAGTAATTGGGCGCATCACCATCGTTTACATCCAAATTCACCATCAAGAGGATCAACATCATCACAAGGATCAACAGCAAGTACACACGTTAGTTGAATTTATTATAATTTAAGCAAAAAAAAATAAATAAATAAAAAACCGATTAATTGAAAAATATTTATGTTAATTTAGAGTGCAGCATCCGGGACACTTTTGTTAACAGCAGCAAACTTAGCGAGTCTTGCTGCAATGCATCCACCAACAATAACAACACCAAAATCAATGGACAATGTATCAGTTGCAAGTAGTACACACTTTACTGTTGTCAATGGTCTTGGCAGACCAACAACTGTTTATAAAAAATCATGGTGTGCTAGACATCAAGTGACAGTACTTGTTTGTACGATGAGCTTTTTATTTATGGTTGGTCTTATTGTTGGTGTTGTTTATATGGAAAGTAAGTTTATTGATTTATCATCATAATTTTTTAATCTATTATTAGTCATTTTGACAGCTATTTAATTCATTCATTTATTTTACAGTGAAACACCGTGATAAATATGACTAGACGGTTTTTTATTTTTATTTTTTTTCTACAACTATGGTGCTGCAAGATCAACGAGAGGATTAACAACTCGGTTTTTTTTTTTTTTTTTCTTTTTTACTTTTGGTATTTAACAGAATGAAAAAGAAGCTCAAGCGATGTGTTCTTGGCACGTGGAAATAAAAAAACAAAAAACCAATTTGTTTAATTTTTAAATATCACGTAGGAAAGAGTAAATGTTTTTTTCGTTTCAAACAGAATTAGATTTTAATTTGTACTGCACAGTTCGAGTGCAGTACTCGACAGTCAAGTAATAATATATATTAAGTTTTTACAACGAGACTTGAAATGATTTAACACAAAAATCAATGATAATTCTTAACAAGTACTCGCTAATTATTTATAATTATTAATGATAAAATAAAGACGAAAAAAAAATCAATATGAAATCTCGATTTAAATTGATAATTAATAGCTTTAAGTAAATAAATTTAAAAAAAAAAAAAAAAAAAATTTCATGGTATCAAGTGATTTAGACGGCATTCTAAATCATGATATTTATTTTTTTTCATAATCGCAATATGAGTCATGTGATTCAGAAAAGTAATTTAAATAAATTCAACTAAATTGATGTTTTTTTTTTGTAAAAAAAATTGATTAAACGTGGATTATTATGTTAGATTAATGACAATCATGAGAATAATTGTCAGAGACGAAAATAACAGCTTATGCAGCAAAAAAAATATGTAAAATGGAAAAATGTTTCTTTTTTTTTTTTCTTTCAAAAAAATGAGCAAAGAAGGGTAGAACTATAAGCTAACCTTCGTGTCTGTGATATTACTTGTGTATTAAATGATCGCCCACTTGATTAAGTGTGAATCAATAAAATAAAAAAAATGTAATAAAAATAATAATAATAATTTTGGTGTTATTCCGACTTACCTCAACTTCTTGAAGTGTCTGTGTCCATTTGTATTTTGGCATGTCAGCTCCATTGCCAGTGTTTGGTTTTAGCTTTCCTTTTTCAGTTTCATCTTCTTCTTCTTCTTCTGGTGATTCCATTTTTTCAGGTGTTGCTACAGTTGAACTTGTCTCAGCACTTGTTCCAGCAACTGGTGCTGGCTCAGAAACAACTCCTTTCTGTTAAAAAAAAAAAAAAAAAACAATTAACCTCAATATAATTGAATAAAAATCAACAACAAAATTACCTTGTTGTCAAGTTCAGCTTGTAATGCTTCTGCTTGTTCATCAGTCAATTCAACAATTCGTGAATCATTATCATTGTCATTGTCAATGACACTTTTTTTAGCAGCTTCTTCTTCTTCTTTTCTTTTTTTTTCAAGTCTCTCTTTACGTCTTTTTTCTTGTTCAGCACGTTCAGCTTTTTCAGCATTACTTTTAGCCATAGCAGTGTCACGATACTTTTGAAATTTACTATTTACCAGCTAAAATTAAAATATCATGAATTAACAAACAAATATTGATAAGCCTAAATGTTTTTTTTTTTTTTATTTTTATGATGACAAACCTTTTCAGCAGCACCTTCACCCCCACCAGTGTAAAAGTCAGTTTTTCTTGCAAGAAAACTAAATATCGTATCCAAAAGCTGTAAAACAATAATAATATTAATTTTTGTTAATAATAAATATACTTATATTTAAATTGAGGTTAGTGTTAACCCGGTGAATTGTGTACTTACATCTTGGACACCACCTTTATGCTGTTGTGCCATTGCCAACAACATTCCATCAAATTGTTCTTCCCGTGACATGTTTAAAAACTTAATAAAAACTATCAAACAGTATTAACAAAGATGAGATATATATTGTTGTTTACAGAAAATACACTTGTTCTGACTTATTCTTCAATGAATGACTGTCTATTGCTGTGTATGACGTTATAGAAAATGCAGAAAATATAAGAAAGGCATGGAAACGAAAAACAAACTTGGTCATGATACTAAAAAACCGTTAAGACTGGAAAAACCATTTCAACAAAATGGCCGCTTCTCCTACCACTCATCATTGTAATTTAGCTTTATAAAAATAACAGTAGATGTCATTTTCACTTTTTCTGATGGTAGCAAAGATAACTACTCTGTTACAGATTTACAGCCCTCTCCCTCTCTCTCACCCACTGAAATAGTTTTATTTTTTTTTTTTTTTCTCTCTTTTTTCAAAAAAGAGATAAAGAGAGAAAAATACACACAGAAATACAACTTATTAAAATGAGACAGTTTCTAAAATTCTAATAATGTAAAATAGTCTTTATGAGCATGATAAATTATGATGATAAAAAAAAAAACAACAGTGTTTTAAAGTTTAAAAAAAATTGACTTCGTGGCTATCAATGTCCACGTTAAAAACCAGTCATAAATGTTTATAAATAAATAATAAAATAATATAGGTAATAATGGATCAATTAGTTGTGCTTGTTGCAGCAGTGCATTTATTGTACTGTCCATTTACAAAAGTTGAAGAAAGTTTTAATCTTCAAGCAATGCATGACATTCTCTATCATGGATATAACCTGACTCTGGTAATTTATTTATTTTTAATATCATGAATAATATTGAAATTAAAAAAAAATTAATAAATAAATGTCATGATTTAATTTTAGATACTCATGTTTATTTTTAAATCTCCAAAAAAAAAAAACAGCTGTTTTCCCCATACAATCCTAACATACTAATTAATTTTGATTCATCAGTATGATCATCATGAATTTCCTGGGCCAGTACCAAGATCATTTATTGGACCACTTTTTATATCTGGATTGTCATCACCAATTGTTGCTGCTATAACACATTTTAGTTTGAGCAAACTTTGTGCTCAATATGCCGGTATGTTTTTCTTTAAAAAATAACAAACCACATAGCAAACAGCAACAATATTTATTTTAAAATTATTATTATATACAGTTAGAGCTGTATTGGGTTTGACTGTCATTGCAACTTTTCGATTATACCGACAAGCATTGGAGAGTATTTTTGGTGGACAATTTACTAAATGGCTAGTGATAATAACAGTAACACAGTATCATTTCATGTACTATCTGAGTAGAACACTTCCCAACATAATGGCACTACCTCTAGGTATTCATATAACAATACATAAAAAAAATATTTATTAATATGATAAAATATGAATATGTATATTTCAGTGTTATTGGCACTTTATGGATGGCTAAGACAAAATCATTTAATATTTATTTGGTCATCTGGTGCAGCAATAATTATATTTCGAGCTGAATTGGCTATGCTTTTGGGATTATTTTTGTTATATGATATTGCCTACCACAAACTCACTGTGCCAAGGTATTTACAGTATTATTTAAATATAGAATTTAAATTTAGTCACTAGACTTGTTCAATTATTATCAAACACATTAAATTATCATTATTATAAATATAATATTTAATAACAAAAAATAAAAATCATTCATTTATATTTTTAGATTTTTAAAAATTGCAATACCAGCTGGAGTATTTCTTTTATCATTGACAATTGGAATTGATTCAATATTTTGGGCCAGAACATTATGGCCAGAGGGTGAAGTTTTTCATTTTAATGTTGTGTTAAATAAAAGTGGTGATTGGGGTGTATCCTTTTACACTTAAAATATAAATTAAATTAAATTATATTTACTTAATTATAATTTTATATAGACTTCACCATTTTTATGGTATTTTTATTCAGCATTACCAAGAGGTTTGGGTTTATCATATTTTTTATTACCAATTGGAATATATTTTGATACTAGAGTACGTGCCCTAACTGTTCCAGCAATAACATTTATATTTTTATATTCATTTTTGCCACATAAAGAATTGAGATTTATTATTTATACGTTTCCACTGTTGAATGTTGCTGCAGCAGCAGCTTGTCATAGAATGTAAATATTATTTGCTACCACTACCACCACTACCACCACTACTACTACTACTACCAATACTTTAATGCTGTTTGTTATTTACTTTTATTTTTAAAGCTGGGAAAATCGTGGTAAATCAACTTGGAATGGATTAATGGCATTGGGAATAACTGGTCATTTAATATTAAATGCAGTATTTACAATGTTTATGATTTGTGTTGCTGGAACAAATTATCCAGGTGGTACTGCATTGAGTCGATTGATTAGAATTGAAAAAGACAATGATTATCCAGTGAGTGTACATATTGATACACTTGCTGCATGCACTGGTGTATCAAGATTTACACAAACAAATCCAAAATGGAGGTAATTTATTAATAACTCCTAATTATATATTTATTATTTATTATATTTATTTTATTTATTTTATTTATTTTATTTATTTATTTATTGAATAAACAGATATTCAAAAAATGAGAGTATCAATTATGAAGATCCAGAGATACTGCAATTTACACATTTACTGATGGAAGCTAAAAGTAAATATTCACCAAATATAAAACCATATTTAAGAACACATGAAATTGTTGAATCTGTTGATGGATTTTCTCATATTGCATTAAATTACAAAGGAATACCACCAGTTAAAATAAAAACAAAGCCAATGATATTTATTATGAAACGTAAACCAAATGCTCAATTTGTTGATACAACGACAATTAAAGTTTCACAAAATGATGATGATTCTGAAGAAATATTTCAAAATAATGATGGTGAAGATAAAGATGAACAGGAAGAAAGTTTAGAAAATCATGATCTATTTGTACCAAGTAACGATGAAGATCAAGATGATGATGATGATGAACGGAAAATAATAGCCAAAGATATAAACATCATAAATAAAAAAGAAGAAACGAACGATGAAACAATAAAAATTGATAATAATAAAACGAAAAATAAAAAAAAACAAGATAAAATTGAACATTTAAAAGAAGGCAGTGGTGTTAAAGAGGCAATTCGTAAAATGATAAAAATAAAAAAACAAGAATTAAAAGATAAAAAAAAAAAGCAAGATGTTATTAAAAAAATAAATAATGATTCTGTTGAAATTAAAAATGATATAAAAATAAAAAATGTTAAACAAAGTATTAAAAATATTATAAAACAATTTAAAGAATTTGAAAAAGATCTTGCATCTGATGATCCAGAAACAATTAAAAAATGGTCATCAGATGAATTAACATCTTCAACAGAGACAACTGATCAAATTGGTGCCATTTCTCTGGAAGACAACATCAATGAAATGGATAAATTTATCAACGAAAATAATGATCCAATTGTTTTAAATGAGGCAAAGAAAAATCTCAAAGAAATTGTTGGTCAAATACGTGAACTGCAAAGTGAATTGTCCATTGAAGCTGATGACAGATTTGATGAAATTGCTGATAAATTTTCCGACAGACCAATATCACAAACTCTTATGTATTTCAGTGAAGCACTTAAAGATTTAATGAAACGAAGAAAATCAAAAGCAACAAAATTATCAAACAAATATTTAAATAACAACAATAAAAAGACTTTAGATATAAATTAAATTAAAAAGACTGTTTATTTTATTTTTTTTTTTTGATAATTATTTTTATTTTCTTTTTTTGTAAAAAACAATTATGATGGTCAATTAGAAACGAAGCTTTTGGAAGAACCATTTGTTCTTGCCCATCTTGTATCTGAAACAGGTAAACAAAAAACAAATTAATTAGTTAAAAATAATTAGCATTTAAATTTTGGAGTAAAAAAAAAAAAGATAAATTTACCTTTCTTCGAATTTGACACGTGTTTGGAAGCGAACCTTCTTTTTCTTCATTGGATCTTTCAAATCCTTGGTGGTGATTTTGTCAACAGCAAGATCAACAGTGTATCTTGTTGGCATCAAGTGATTGTGATTAAGAACCTATTATAGACAACAACAACAACAACAACAACAATATTAATTGATATGTTCCAGTAAATAATGATGAATAAATTTTCTTTTGTTAGTGATAAAATGATAAACATACTTTGACAAATGGCTTTATCTTTGATCTCTTGTGGATCTTGGCTTTGCCCATTCTCTTGTGGACTTTACGTGGGTATCTGTCGATACCAGCAATCAAAGCATGGGCATACTGCTTATCAGTAGTTCCCTCATCAAAATTTTTGACGACAACACCCTTGCGTCCAGCGTACCGGCCACTGAGGACCAGTACGACCTTTCCTGTTTTCATAATCTTCACCATTTTCGTTTATCTGCAAATTCAATTATTCAATTAATGTTATTAATGATACAATAAATAAAAGAATACTATTATTTTATTAACATATATTTTTGCAACTCCAAAAAAAAAAAAAAAAAAAAAAAAAAAATAATTTACAAGGTAAAAAGCTCAAAATAATAAAATTTCAAAATAATAATATTTATAAAAAATATTCAACAATAAATAAATGGCATTATTATGATTATAAATACCTTAAATAGCTATTATTATTAATTAATTAAGAAAAAATAAAATTTTAACAAACCTTGTGGCGGACCACCAATAGTAAAAGGAATGGAAAAACGCCTTAAGGCCTAATTTGTTGCGACTTGAGAGTCACGTGATTAACATATGTTCGTGTATCATCGGCTTGCATCGTCATTTAAATTACATCAAGTTGGTAAACATGTAAAAAGCTGGTGCAACGGTCGATGCGTTGGAAGAAATTAATTTGACGCATGCGTAATATCATTTCAACATTACACCCATAAACAACATTATTTTCCCAGCCAGAAGAATCATCATCTTATAATTTATTAACAAAAAAATAAGGTATTAAATTAACCCTTAAATATCTATTAAAAATATAATATTTATAATTTATAATTATGTATTTTGATGTTTATTTTTTTAGTGTTGATTGGATTACGTGACTTGAGCATGCGGTGACGTCATTTTTTGGGATCGTTCTCGAAGAACGCTTAAAGACAATAATGGCGGGTGGGTTTATTTGACAAAATAGAAGCCATTTTATATATATATATATATATATACAAACAACTTACAACACATGTACATTACAAGTGTACGTGTGTATGTCAAGTCAAATATCTATCAAACTTACAAACATTTTTTGTTTATTTTTAATAATAATAATAATAACAATAATAGTAATAAAAAAATGAAAATGGTCATTACAGATTTATACGCAAAATATAACTGTACGTATTGTCAAGAAGACATTACGGGACTACGTGTTAAATGCTTTGAATGCCAAGACTTTGATCTTTGTCTTCAGGTTAGTCCAACTTTTTTATTATTATGAATTAATACAAACATACAAAACAACGCCATTTTTTTATTTTGACAAATCACTGTTTGGTATTTTGATCACATGATTACTCTTTTTAATCATTAAAAATATTCAAATTTTTATTTTTGTCCACACAGTGTTTTTCAGCTGGTGGTGAAATTGGACAACATAAAAATAATCATAAATATCAGTTTATGGTGAGTTTTAATAATAATTAATAAATATAGGTAATATTATTTTTTTTGATGAAAAATAATATTTGTAAATGATAATTGTTCATTAGGATTCTGGTACAATCAGTATTTTTACTGGTCGTGGTAATTGGACAGCCAGAGAACATCTAAGATTACTTGATGCAATTGAACAATTTGGTTTTGGTAATTGGGAAGATATCAGTAAACACATAGAAACAAAAACATCAGAAGGTAAATTTTGTATAAAATTTAAATTGCTAACAATAATAATAATAATAATAATAATACATGGCCACCAACTGATAGCTACAAGCCAAATTTAAATGATCAAACAAACTCTGATCATGGACCACTGTCACCAGATTTTGCATCAAGACTAACACCTTTAGATATAACACCTGAAGAAGCAGCACAACTTGGCTATATGCCACAACGTGATGATTTTGAAAGAGATTATAATCATGAAGCTGAATCACTTGTGTCATCATTATTTCTCAATCCAGCTGAAGACGATGATCTTGATATTGCACTTAAACTTGCTCATGTTGATATGTACACAAATAATTTAAGAGAAAGAGCAAGAAGAAAACGTGTTGTACGTGATTATCAATTGGTATCACAATTTTTTTCATCAACAAGAAAAGAAAGAGGATTTAAAAAAAAACAAAGCAAAGAAGAAAAGTATGTGTATTTTGAATAATTTTTAATTTATGATAATAATTTAATTTAATTAATTTTTTTTTTTTTTTGTTTATTATTGACAGAGATTTTAGAGAAAGAATGAGAGTATTTGCACAATTTTATACAGCTCAAGAGTATGAACAATTTTTATCAAATCTTGAACGTGAACGTGAATTACGATTACGTCTATCTGAATTACATCGTTATCGTGAAAATGGAATTACAAGACATGAAGAATGTGCACATTATGAACAAATTGTTATGCAAAATCAAGGATCAAATGACAGCACTGATCATTGGTCTGATAAAAAATCTGTAAGTACTTTGTGTCATTACTATTATTTATTTAACAACTATTTGGGTTTCATTAACAATGGCTAAACAAGATTATACTGTGGCTTAATATCATCATTATTTGAAAAAAATAAAAATAAAACAAATCATCATTAAATCATCATTTATGGACTCTTCACTCTCTTTCTGTTTCTTTATGTCTGTTTATTTCTTATAATTTTAAAAATAATATATGGCAACTCGTTGAAACTCGTTGAAATTGTCACAGTCGCGTTTTTTATAAAAATAATAAATTTGATTAATAATATTTTGTTTTTTTTTTTCATATTAATTAATTTAATTTGAAAAGAAAAAAAATAAAATTTTGCTTTTGCTTGAGCTGTTGACTAATTTTGTTGTTTGTGATACGTGTTGCCAGGCGTTTGTGAACAGATTGTATCAGTTTGCATTTCACTTAGGGCAGCAGTGGGCCGTCCACACCAACACTCCGCCAAGTCTCAAAAAAAAAGTAAGTTTTATCATAATTCAATAATAAAAGGTAGAAAAAAAAATACATTTTCTTTTTAAATAAATAAATAAATTTTTTTTCATTTTTTTTCATCACAATAAAACGTAAAGTAAATTAACAAAACAGAATTTAATTATTATTATTATTATTATTTAAGTAAATAAATAATAAATGTGGTGGTAGGTGATATGAAAATTATAGCTTAAATTATATTGTTGTAATTTAAAATGAAACATTTGTTTTTGATTTTTGTTTCAACAGAGAAGAAGAAAAAAATTACTCTTCCATAGACCGAAAGTTCATGTTAAAACAAGAATCAGGAATAGTCAATCACAATCGGATGACGACTCAAGTCAATCAGTCGGTGGAGCTGGATAGCAATTTATTGTTATCAAATTATCAATCAGTGAATTCATCATTGTCACTAAAATCCAGTACATCATCGACAAAATCAACAATCATTTCCAGTGGCATGGAAAAAAAAAGAGATATCGAGATGGAAGCTGCTTCACATTTATTGACAAAACAAGAAAAATCATTGTGTCTTCAACTGGATTTGAAACCATCTCAGTATTTAGCACAAAAAACATTACTTCTTCAAGTAAGCCGACAATCATTTTCGTCAATTTCCCCATCTTTCTTTATCTTTATTCAATTTACCTAATATATTTATGTTTTTGTTCATCAGGAGTATCTAAGTGGCAATAGAAAATCAAATATAGTACCACAATCTGAACCAGAAAATAAAATTCTTCATTATCTGGTTACAAATGGCTGGGTTGCGGCAAATTAAAAAAACAAAAATATTTTATTTGTATAAAATATTAACTCGGAATGTGACAGTCATATATACGGGTATTTAAAAATAATAGTTAATTATGATTATGAAAATTATCAACATAACAATCATACACGTCGCGACGATCACTGTGATTACAATAATTATTTGAAAAAAAAAAAACGTAGATAGTTTGATAGTTTTTACTCAATTAGTACTTGGATTTTTTTTTCTTTCTTTTTTTATTAATTATTATCTCGCAATAATTACTTTATTGTTTATTTATTTATTTATTTTTCATTTAAATACATTGCTCAACGTAATCTTCCATTGTTATGTTATATTCTGGCTTTTTAAATTATTATTTTTATTATTATCCCAGCTGGATATTACTTTGCCAAACTCAGGATCTTGTTC
This sequence comes from Aphidius colemani, assembly GCA_030523065.1. Classification (NCBI taxonomy): domain Eukaryota; kingdom Metazoa; phylum Arthropoda; class Insecta; order Hymenoptera; family Braconidae; genus Aphidius; species Aphidius colemani. Next base: position 47,494 of record JAPYYR010002192.1, read on the forward strand.
CGCGATATTTTACATCGATATTTATTAATGGAACAAAAAAAAATAGATTTTCTAAATACTTCCTTCAAGTATATTTAATTTTTATCATATCAATATTCAGTAGTTAGATTAAAACACAATAATAAATTTAATAAATATTTGCTGAATAAATTTAACAGCACTTGTATATTTTTAGATAAATAATCAAATTTAAATATATATATATATATATATTGACCTTCTTTTTTTTTTTTTAAACTAATCAATTTATAATCTTCTAGAGAAGAAAAAATATTAAACTATTTGTTTATATTGATTATCAGTGAATTCATTCTCAAGGACATACTTGTATTAATATATTTTTTCAATAACTGTAAATATTATTACCCGTCTCACGTGAATTAATAATAAATTGGAGAGGAATTTAGCAAAAACACAGTCCTTATTCAGTAGAAAAAATAATAAAAATAAACACCCACGCTTATTAATGAACTAATTGAATGATTAATTTTAAGTAGAACATAAATGAATAAATATCTTTGCGCCCCTCATTCATTAATTAATTATAAGAGAGAAAAAAAATCTTGACAATTGTAAATTTAGAAGAAAAAAAAAGGGGGGCTATTGTCTGCCAATTTGTAAATAATTGTAAAGTAATGATTTAAGTAGAATGAAAAAAGAAAATGATATTTTCAATTTCTCATGTTTTTTTTTTCTTTATCCTCCGCCTTGTTGTAAATATAATTTAGCAGTAGTTGTTTAATCATGAATTGAAATGAATGTTTAATAGCTGTAATCGAGATAAGACTCGGTACCTGATGAACTCTGAGTAAATAGAATATTTAAAAAAAGTCAAATTTAAACATAAAGTTATTTTAACTTTTGAGAGTAATTCGATGAGGCTTATCAAGCTTTTAATCAATTGTTAATTGATTTGAAAATAAATTTATTTAATGTCAAATGTATAAATTGTTCAAATAAATTCTGAAAAAAAAAATATCTACAAACTCTATTTGTTTGTTTATTTATTATTAAACACAATCATCTTGTCATTTTTAAAATCCATTAGAACGTATCCTACATGCGTCATAAAATTATCATTGTAAAAAAAAAAAAGTCGATTGATGTTTAAATACAAGATGCAAGTCAAGTGGAACTTTACGGAAATGCACAAGTCATTAATGACTCATCCAGGGTAATAAAATATAGATATGTTTATCAATTTTCATCACGTTTAATTTCAAAAAGGATATTCAAAGCTGTTTTTTTTTTTGCTATAAATTTAAACTAAAAAAAAGTTAATTGAATTTACTGAGATTGATGTTTTTTTTTTTTTTTTTTATCGTAAATTATTACTAACAAGTGAAAAACAATATTAACAATGTCACAAGTCCACCGACAGATAAATAAAATCAATAAAAAACCAGTCTATTCAATAAACATTATAAAAAATATTCCACAAATGTAATTTTAAAAAAAAAATAGAAAACGTACGTTTTTAGAATTTTAATAATTGTTTTATGACCTCAAATAATTTCAGGACAATGCATTTATTATTTCCTCGTTATAAATAGTTGATTAAATATTTTTTATCTCTATTTTTTCTATCAAATAGAAAAAAAAAAAGATAAAAATGTCTACGTCAATTATAATTCTTCACTTTGGATCTTCAATGAGGTATATAAAGGTGAAGGTGGGAGTCATTTTGTTGACTCCAAGGAAATATATCAAAAAAAAAAAATTAAAATATACAATAATATTTCCATCTCCATAGATCAACCCCGAGGCGTTCATTTATTATTGCATAATAAAAAAAAATGTGCAAAGGTATATAAAGCTGTGACTGTTTGATTTTATTGTTAACTACATTTCAAACATTTAACAAGTTTAAACAACACATTATCCAGGTGATCATTTAACTATTAATTTATTATTTATAAATAACTTTATAACTTTATTGTTTTATTTTATTATTTTAGCATGAAGATTGCTATTTTATTTTTGGCTCTAATGGTGGTGGTTGTAATAGCCAAACCAGCCAATCAATATACAAACAAATATGATGATATTAATCTTGATGAAATTCTTGGTAATAAAAGAATACTAGACAATTACATCAAGTGTCTTATGGAACAAGGAAACTGTACTCCTGAAGGAACTGAATTAAAAAGTAAGTAATATACAATATATAATGAATGAAAATTACATTATTTTATTAAATTAAAAGAACGTCTTCCTGATGCATTGGAGACTGGATGCTCAAAATGTAATGAAAAACAAAAAGCCGGTGCTAAAAAAATGATTGAACATCTCATTAAAAATGACCGTGACAAGTGGGACAAACTCATGGAAAAATATGATCCAGAAAGTAAATATAGAGTCAAGTTTGAAGATGAACTCAAAACATTGAGTGCTTCAGCTTAACTTTATCATGATATGACAAATTGATTAATCAAATGATTATAATCAGTCGAAAGATGGTAATTCTCAAAAATATATTAAACTAAACAAAAAATAATTATTCTAATAATCTTATAACTTTAATTTACAATAAAAATATAATTTTAATTAATATATTTTTAGCTTATACTATTATTATTATTATTATTATTATTATTATTATTATTATTTGTCAATGACAATTGACGGTGAAATTAAAATAAAAATATAATAACTTTTTAATATATTAAATAAAAAATGCCAGGCTATGAAAACATAAATAAATTTGGTAATTTTATTGAAAAAAAAAATCAACATTTATTATTAAAATATATAAAATTATGTCCAACATTGTATCATCTTTGCTTTGATCCAATTGGTAAACATAAAAAAATACGTTCATTATTTGGTTTTTTTCTTGGTTTAATATTATCAATAATATTTTACATGACAATTATCATTGATTTGGAATTTGATAAATACACAACACTTTTTCTTGGTGGAATTATTTTAATTATGTTGTCAATTGGCTGTGCATCATCAGTTCAGGTTTATTTTATTTTTAACAACAAAAAAAAAACAAACAATTGTAAAAATATAAATTTAATAATTAAAATTGATTTAAAATAATTAGGTGAGATGTATTAGCATATTGACGATACCAGTATTTTTTGGTCATGCTGGTAGAGCCACGTTGAAAGCTCTTGTTCTTGGATATGTTATTGCTGGACCAATATTTAATTTGACCTACAATGGCAAAGAAGTTGTTCGTACATTTGCCTGTTCAACTCAACTCACCTATAATTTAACAAAGACACGTTTTGACTTGATGTTTAAACCTTTTCAACAGGTCCAAAATATAAAACTTTTTTTTTCCTTTTTAAATTAGCTAGAGAAAAAAAAAAAAATGAGCAATTTATATTTAAATTTTCCATGCAAATATCAGCAAGTCATTATAATGTTTTAATAGAAAAATTCAAATAGTCATTCAAGTATTTAAATTATTTATAAAAAAAATATGTTGATTCAAAGTTCTAGAAATTATCTCGCGTGTGTTCCTTCATCAACAAGGTCACAGGAAAAAAAATGTTATATTTATGCTGATGATTATCGCATTTTTTTTTTTAATTTATTTTTTAAAAAAGATGAAACTATCACTCAATCAGAAAAATTGATTAATTGATTGATTGATTGATTAATTTAAAAAAAAGGCAATGCAAAATATGAAGAGTAATGCAAATGAAGTCAAGGATACTTTGGCTTCTGTACGTGACTTGATGAGTCCAATTGTTGAAGAGATTGAAGGTGAAGAAGAAATGAAAAGACTCAAAGAGGAGAATGATTATCTTGATGCTCTTCATGATGATACCAAGACAAGTGATGAGATTGCAAATAAAATACGTAGAAAAAAAAATATAAATGGTGATTCAGGACAATTGTATGAAGCTAAATACAAAGAAAAAATACAATTGAGATGTCAACAACAATTAAATCGTGGTGGTGAAAAATGCAGGTAATAATATAATAATTATTATGATTATTATCTATGTGTGCTTTATTAATTTTTATTTATTATTTTTAGAGACATGTTTAGTAGTGCATATGATAAATGTGAAGAGACAGTTAGTTGGATTGCATCTTGGCTACTTTGTTGGCCAATGAAATTGACATTTGTTTGTAATATTGTTCAAGCCATGGGTGGAGACAGTATTTGTGATCCTGAGGGTAAAATTGATTTGGGATTGGGTCAAACATATGCCAATTTAAAAGGTAAATAAATAAATATTTGCAAATATTTTTGTTTATTATTTTTTATTAAGCAAAAAAATTACTGTTATTATTATAGAAACGAGAAATAAATTGAGTGGTGGTTTTAAAGACACAGTGATGCAGTATAAAATTGAAAAAACCCAATTAATACTTGATTTACGTGGTGCTGATGATACTGCAAAAGCAATAATGCATGATTTTAATGTTAGACGTGAATTATTTGATTCAATAATGACAATAATAAAACGTTGTTTGGCATTTGTATTTTTAAAAATAATTATAAATGCCCAAAATTATCATGACAATTATTTAACTAACATTGAACATGATAATCATTATATAACGTCATATTTTCGTAAAATTGATGCTAGAAGAAAGATGAAAAATTGCTTAAATATATTGCCACTTAAAAAAATTGAAATGTCTAAATTCATTGATCCATACCGATTTAAACAGGGTCAAATTGAAAAAAAAAATTTAACTGGACAAACTATTAAATTAATATTGGAAATGATAACAGCAACGACATTTGTTTTGTTGGATCATTTATTTTTTGAAACACTCGATTTAATCAGGAGACATGGTTACATCAAATACACACAGGTAAAGAAAACACAATTCAAAGGAAACACATGTTAATTGATGAGATGAAATGAAATGAAATAAATTTTTTTACAGGCTGGTCATCATGATCTAAGTATTGATGTACGTGGAACTGGATTCATAGCATCAATGATACGTAATATTGTCGATAGTTTTAATATTAAAAAAAGAATAAAAATGGTTGTATCAAATAGTGCATGTTTACCACGACCAAGTAAATTACAAAGTTACATATTAATCAAAATATATGGTACATATGTAGCAATATGGTTTATGTTATTTTTTGGTGCTTATACACAAAGAATACGTCGACTGGTATGTTCATACTATTATCGTAAACGTGAAAAAAGAAGAATATTGTATTTATACAATGAAACACTCAGACGTAGACTGGGACATTTTCGTTTTATGAAATCTCGTGTTAAGGCACAAGTTAGAGCACAATTACTTGAACGTGATATGGATCCTTGGGTTGCATTGACATTAAAATTACCAAAATTATTTTCATGGCTGAATTTATTTTCATTTGCACGTTTTAAATGTCTCATTTGTGGTGAAGCTGAACCACGTCGTAATTCAAATTACCATAAATGTTACACACCTGGATGTTTATTTATTCATTGTCCAGAATGTTGGCGTGACGTTGGTGGTATTTGTTTTGCATGTGCTGAACTACCAGATAGTGATTCAGACTATGATGATGCAAATACTCAAATTATATAATTCGTATTATTCGTGTTTTGATATAATCAATGTCATTATCTCAATTTTATTGTTATTTTTTGATCAACTAACAACTTGTTAGCTGCACGAAAAAGTATACCACAGTCCAGTCCAGTCAAGATGAGTGTATGCTCTTCTATATAAGACAAGTCAGTGATCAATCAAAAAGTCAGAAATAAATTTCAAGTCTCTGTCTGTCTGTCTGTCTGTCTGTCTGTATATACCTGAGTGTGTGTGTTGAATGTTGATTAATAATAAAATTAAAAAACATGAAGATTAGTATTTCATTGTATTTTATATTTATATTTTTTGCTATTGGAATTTGTGCCGAAGATAATAGCCAAATGTATTCAACAAAATATGATAATATTGACATTGATGAAATTATCAAAAATGATAGACTCGTTAATAATTACGTTGGATGTTTGATGGAAGAAAAATCTTGTACTCCTGATGGACTGGAACTTAAAAGTATTTTTTATTTATTTATTATATACTTGTACTATTTGTGGCAAAAAATTGTTGTTTCATTTAAATATTCCACAAAGTAATATAATTTTATTTATTGATTAATTTAAAATTAATTATTATATTTTTTTTTTCAATACAGAAAATTTACCGGATGCTTTGAAAAATGATTGTGCAAGTTGCAGTGATGCACAAAAAAATATTGCTGAAAAAATGTATCATTATTTGATTGATAATAAAATAAATGATTGGATGAGACTTGAGGCCAAGTATGATCCAGATGGACTCTATAGAAATCATTATCTCGGTATTGATGGATTATCAACAACAACAACAGCAGCAACATCAATTTAATATTACAAAAAAATATAAAACTTGTTTAATTGTGTTATCAAAATGTTCGGCTTTTACTGTGACAGTTTTGTGTATTAAAAATTTTAATTTTTCATGCAATTTGCAGGCTGATTTATTGATAAATAAAAATATATAATTGGTAATTTAATTTATCAATGAAAATACTTGAATAACTTTATTATTATTATTATTTGTTTTCAAGTTGTGTGATATTGTATTTCAATGAGTTGAGAGAATAGTGCGTATACGATGATGACTTTATCGCAGTAAATAAAATATAAAAATATAAACGCATATCAAGTTGTTGAATTTCAAAACAACAAGAAGTCATTGACTATTTTCAATCTAAATATAGAATTAATATTATCTTTTTCATTGAAAAAACAAAACAACTTGTAATAAATATTTAAAATCCCTTGTTGAGCCATTTGGCGCTTTTTTAAGCTGAAAAAATATTTAATTTATCAATCAACAAATTTAATCTGTTTTAGATTACTTTGAAATGAGAATAGCGAAATAATACAAACATCTCTGTATGTTTTGAATATATATATATATTATATGTAAAAATAAAATGAAATTTTTTCATTTAAAAAAATTATCTATATAGATGTAAAGCAATTTTTATAATGGACTAATGATTTTTTTTTATGCTCTGAAAATATCTAATTTCTTTCTACACATGTGGATACGGCTACCTTTTTTTATTTCCTTTTTCATTTTGATAATATTATTGGAGGAAAAAAAAAATAATAAAAAAAAGCTAAAGCGCGTAGCGTCCTGGTTTAGGGTTACAAAAAAAAATCAAAAAAAAATAAATTGTAACGTGGGTGGTCCAAAGGTATTTACGAATTTCAAGAAATCATTTATTCTCAGTGAATTTAAAATATATAAAAAACAAATCAAATAAACAAAAAAAAAAAAAAAAAAAACAACAGGAAGAAATTTATATAGAACGTGTTGAAAAAATGAAATAAAAATATTTAAAAAAATAAAAAAACACTTGTGACGGGTCAGGAGAGGATTAAACATTTTTTTTTTTTTGGTCCATACAATATCAGAATAAAAAGATAGAGAAAAAAATATATAATAATAAATATACAAAGCAATAAACCAAGTCCAAGAACTTTTTTGTCTGTCGAAATATAAACGCTGATATTTCTACTGTTTTTTTTTTTTTTATATTCTTTATTGTTAATTTTTTTATTTTATTTTTTTGATCAAGCTATTGGATTTCAATGGCTTTCACTGGTCGGCTTCTCTATCCAACGATATTTCACCTCTTTCGGTTCAACATTAAACGTTTTTGATTTTTTTATTTCTATATGAACCAATAAGTCATCATTAAATCAACATTCTACCAATCGAATTTAAATTTTTATTTTGAATAATTACTCGCTCGTATGAAATACCTCAAATGAATTATTAAGACAAATATATTTTTGAAATAATAATACGCAAACTGTAAAATTAAAAAAATTAAATTCATTTTTGAATTAAAATGTTTTTTACCAAAAAAATATATATGATAGTTTAGATGTACGGTGAAAGCACTCGTGGCACGATTCGATAAAATCAATGGGTGTTTCGTGTTCACGTATAACCGGTAGCCAATCTCAAACGTGAGATAGCCAACTTTGATAACACAACTATTAACTATATATATAAATTTTACCGTTATTTATATTTGCAACGCACGATATCATTAAACAATTGTATAGCTAATAAAAAATAAAAAAAAATGCTTTGAAACTGTACTTGTATATATTTACAAGTATTTAAAACTGGTTTAAAATATTTAAATTATTTTTACTTTGTTGTAGATACAAATGTACTCTGCAATTAAAACCAGTAAGTTTATATTGTTTTAAATAAATAATTTTAATGTATTTATATGTATAGATTTATTTTTTATTTTTCCACTTAACAAATAACTATTTGTTTGAAAAAATTGGACGGTCTTTATTATACATAATACTATTAGCACCTAGCAAAATATAGTTATCTTAAGGAAAAACCTAATTTTTTTGTTTTTCTTGATTGTCCAACTTTAAACTTGAATTTTGACATATATTTTTTCGATAATTCTCATCGTTGAATTATGAAATTATAGAAAATTGAAGCTTTTCGAAGCCATAAATCGTAAATTTGTGTTTCGTTTCTATAAATTGTATTTTTTTGTTAACATAAAAAGTATATATAGTATGAAAAAGAGATGAGATTATTAGAAAGAGTAAAAATAAAATAGTGGGATAAATAAAAATGCAATGTTCGGTTATTAAGTTAACGAATTCGAGTGAACAGCAACTTGGGTGGTCTGTTATTTGCTGGTCTCACTGGCTGTTTATGGGCCACTGCATGTGCTGGCCCCGTATAGTAAAGACAGCATCTTGTGTGGTCTCAAAAGGACGACTTTTATATATTTATCTTTTTCTTTCTGTTCATTTTTTTTTAAACTTTGATATTGTGTATTACTATCTATCCTTATTCACATACGAGCAGAACGGGAGAGCATTTATTTAAATAGAAAAAGAGCTATTGACATTTTGGAAATTATTGCGACTTTATATACTTAACTAATGAAAAACCTCGTTGTCTGTTTAATAAATTTAAATATTTTCCTTCAAATGAAATTCATTTTTTCAGGAATTAATATGCAGTGCCATTTAAAATGACATCTGCAAAAACTATTTTCGCCTATGCCATTTGATAGCCCTTTAAAAGCCCTACAAAATGAGCCTAACAATTTCGAAAATTAGTTCCGTCTATTTATTTTTTCGCTAAAAGTATTATAAAATTAAATTTTCAAATTTTCAAATGATATAATAAAATATTTATTTGGCCATTTCATTTACATTCATTTTGGGGCATAAAAGAATCGTGTAAAAAGATTTTATAGAGCATTAAAAAAATGGAAAAAAAAAATAAACGTGACTGATGACTTTTTTAGCAAAGCCAATATTTTAAAATGGGAGTTTTGTGTTACAAATACAAGACAGATAGCTTTATAAACTATTGTTAAAAAATAAAGAATAAAATCTCCATAGCATCATACATCATGATGTTGAAGTATCATTGTTTAGCTGTCAAATTCATCCTCCACATACATTTCGTATAAATATATATACCCATATTAACATAAAAAAATAAAACTTCCTGAATTTTAAATTCACAAATATTATATTCATTTTCACCTTTTTTCAGCTCCAATTTTCAAACGTTTCACTGTACATATATTATTAAAAATATTTAAGCAATATTTAATATTATTAGCTATTAATTTTTAATGAATTTCAAATTACACCTAATTAATTATGGGCCATCAAGATTTTCATCTTGATGGCTTTATGGCTATATATACGTCAACGTAAAAAATATTACAAGAATAAAAAATGGTCCAGGAAATGAAGGTAAATAAAAAAAAATAAAAAAAATAAGACTAAATAATCTCAAAGATTAAAAAATAAGGAAAAAGATTACGTTGATCGATCGTCGACGTCGTCGTCGTTGTCGTTGGTCGTCTCTTGACAATGTTCACCTTTATCGTGTGGCGGGCACGAGAGGACCACACGCGTTGTGATCAATCGCATCAGGTTTGTTCTTCTTTTTCCCTGTTTACTCTGCATCATCACCACCACCACCCTCATAATCATATCTCTTATCCCCTCGGCGCCTGTCGACCTGATGCCTTGCTTTGAATGGCAGCAGATATTAAACTTTTATACGAAAAAAAAAAAAAAAAAAAAAAAAAAAATTCAATATATACAATTGAGTAGAATAATATTTAGAAATTTACATATAAATGTTTAATGTTTATATATACTGCGCATCATTACAATGCTGATTGAGTTTAAGTGAGTTGGTGGAATTATCGCTGATAATAAATAGATGAAGCTGGGAATGGCTTTCAAGGAGAGCAAAGCAATGTTGTTGATGTTGTTGTTGTTAAAGAGGGCAAAAATAGAGAAAGACAGAGATTAAAATAAGGTGGAAGAAGACCACCCACATTGAGGGCGCAAAGGCGATATTTAGCGGAAGGCAAATCTCAACATGGAACACCCACGTTGATTCAAAAGAGACTCGTTCAGGCTACCTTATTTCATGATGCTGCTATTATGCCTCCCTTTTTTTTTTTTTTTTCATTTTTTTATTTTTATGTAGTGTATATAGCTATGAGGTTGACTTGCTCGACACAAAATAACACCCCAATTCATCTATTTACTACCAAATCAATACTTTTTTTTTGTGCCCTCAAATTTAAACATCAAGATGAACAATCAACCCCTCTTTTGTGTAAATTTGTGTTTTACAACTATCGAAAGTTTTCTTTTTTTTTTATTGGAATAAGGGTATGCAATTTCCAAGACACAAACTTTCTGTTTTTCTTTTATGTTTTCTATTTTTTTTTCTTTAGGTCATTGGGCAAAATATTGACCTGTATTTTTTGTCCTAAAAGTTTTCCTAAATGCCAGGCTTTTTTAAATAATTTTTTATATATATACCTATATGTATTGTATATAGCTTGAAGGTACATGACGTATATTATAAACGTCTCAAGAGTCAAAGTCTGTTTTGCAAAACGAGTTTAAATTACAACTCCCGAAGGAAATCAAATAATTATACAAAACAGTCTGATTGATGTTTACCAAGTGGTCCATTGTATATATTGTCAGACTAAAATTGTATACAAAATGTATAACTTTGAGACTATATTGAGCTTTTATTTATATATCAAGCAAAAATTTAAAGCCTCGAGGGGCGTGTCATGGTTTGTTCGCGTGTGCTGTCATTATTATATACATGTATCCATCGAAAATCGAGATAAACAACACTTTAACATATACAAACACATATAAATATATAATAAATAAACGAGTTGTTAATTAATAATTTCAATTTAATTGAAAATGTAAATTCAATTGAGTAAAAAAATACGTATAAATATTGAATTGTGATGTACAGCTTGCAGCACAATCAGCTTTGTATATTTATAAAAAAAAAAAAAATACAAAAGGATAAATAAGATGATCATCAAGATGATATTGTGAGCGAAAAAAAAAAAATTAATCCCTGCGTTTTCAAGAAAAAAAAAGCCACATTTACCTAATTCAATGGTCTTGCAGCCACCCTACCCAGTTTATATATAAAAACACCCACACGATACAGTTAAATTATCATGTTGCAAGGCTATCACAACGATCCGTTACGGATAAGCAACACGTTGAGGGTGCGCCTCGAGAATTACTGAATTTTATGAGGTACTTAAAAAATCACCACAAAAAAACAACAACAAATAAATGTGTATATTTGTAAATTTATGAAAAAAAAAAAAAAAAAAAGAAAAACTATAACAAATATAAATTTTTAAATAAAAATAAAATCAAGTAGTAAAGGTCAATGTCAAATGTGAAATTCAATTTGAAAAAAAAAAAAAACATGTTTGTATAGTTTAACATGAATTTTCACTCGTCCAACATATTATCATCTTGAGTAAAAGACATAAAAGAGATAAATAAATTTTTGAAAAAAATAAAAAAGCAGGGTGTGCTCGTGCGCGTGTTACAAACGCGTTTAAATGTATACCGGAACGTCCAGAGACCACCCAAGTTTAAATTTTTCACCGCGGAAGTTAAAATCCTTCAGGCCAACAATTTTATATGTATTATTTACGTATTATTATAATATTTAAATCATTTAAATATATGCACAACTGTATTTCGATATACATGTTTGAAAAAAAAACAAAAAAAAAAAATTATACAATTTTATTATTAAATTTAATTATATATATTTTATTTTATAGAAAAATTTAAATAATCATTAACATTTTCATGTCTTGAAATTTAATTGTCTTTATATACTTGCGGTTTATTTTTAGAAATTAAAAAGCAATAAAAAAATAAAGAATCCATAATTTGCATTTCAATTTGAAACGGTAATGATGATTTTTTTTTTTCACTGAAAAAAAAATCATTCATTCATTGATTTTTACTAAGGACCTTTTTAAATTGATTTTCTTGATTTTACTCGGTTATAATGACACTTCTGAAAACTGTCAAGTCATTGCCATGTGTTCTTTTGCCGATTTAACATTTTTACCTTTTTTTTTCTTCGTTTTTCTTTGAGATTTAGAGGCTGATTCGTTGGGCTGAAATGAAAAATTGCACAAACAATGTTGGTGGCTTAAAGTTTTAAAATGTGTGTGTGTGTGTGGGTTACAGTGTCACCTGGGGATTTGTGAAATTGAACATAACGAGGGGGTCAGGGGAATTGAATTTCAGGTCATTTTTTTTTTTATTCTTCTTTAAAACATGTTGTTTTTTTTTTTAACGTGTTCTGGGTTTTAGAAAATTTTGAAAATTGTCAGGAGGGAAAAAATCAACTTGTGTGGTCCAGAATTCAACGTGGGCGGTCATTTACTAACACCATTTTTAACTCCCCACTGGAATGATTATTTTATTTTTTTATTTTTATATATATATATATATATACATATTCTTTTCAAAAATACAGAGAGACACAGTTAATATAAAATTATAAAAAAATAAAATAAATATGAACATGCTTATTGCTCTTTTGCTCTTTCATATACGAATAAATATATTTTATATACGACAAATGACGACAATATTTTGCAAATGGCTATAGAGTAACATCACGCAAACATTTTATAACAATTTATCATAATGATGATTCTCTTTTTTAAAAATAAAATAATAATTATCAAGTTTCATATGCGACATGCTTTTAAAACTATTTATTTTCAACAAAATTACATCTAAATAAAACCATCTCTATTTTTCTTACCATGTTAACGCATTTATTTACAATTTATTTTTCAAAAAACAATAAAAATAAATATCAATTATTATGATGATGATTTAATAATAATGTATACATTTATATGATAATATTATTATATACATATTGGGGGAATTTAGCAAAGTCAATTTGAAAATGAATGGGCCAGCTGAGGCGTTGGAGTTGTATTCTGCATCTTGGGTGGTCCAACATTAGTGATCCTACGCAAATATATATAGACGCAACTTTACTGTGTATCAAACAGGTAGTAGTTGTATATATAAACTTTTTAAATAAATAAAATAAAGATTTTTATATTTATGAGTTTTTAGAGGTTCCAGAGTCTCCAAGTCATTCAAATGACATATATATTACATGCCTATATGGACCAGCATGCAGCACCCACACTTTTTTATTCTTTACTCAGTATAATACATCTCATACTTTATTTGACTATTTGACTATTTGAATATTTACGAAATAGATACATCACACACACACACACACACACACACACACACACACACACACAAGGTCATTTACTCAATAGAAAACATGAATTTTATTTCTTTCTCAAGCTCCATTGTCGTACCTTTCGTTTGAAAAAAAATGTAAATAAAAAAAATGAATGATCAGTAAAGGTACAAAAAAAAAATACAGTAGCTCCATTTTAAAATCACGTCACTTCATGGTTCAGATAAATTGTTGGGCTTTCGTTACAGTATTAGAATTTTTTTTTCTATTATTTTCAAACCGTTGAATTTTTTATGCAACACTGAGATTTTGTTACGCGGTGGTGATATTTATGAAAAGAAAAAAAAAAAAATTATATATTTTTTCATTTCGATTCAATAGATATCGACTATATACTTTGAGAAAATAAATTTATCTCAAGTTGCATAAACAGAGAGCAGTCAGTTGGACATTAATGTCGGAAAAAAAATAATCTATACTTCAAAGAAATTGTATTTTTCTTTAGAATGATTGTAAAGTCATTACGATCGTTTGTGTAAAAGCTCCCTGAATTCATTTCGGCATGTCACTGAAATTTCTTTGGTGCACTGTTAACCGGAGTGCGGAAAATTTTTAATCTATAGGCGTGTCAAAGTGACCCCAGGAGATATTTTCAATTCGATTTAAACTTCAAAGTGTACATTATAAAAAAACAAAATAAATTTCATATTTTTTATATATAATTATTAATTTAATATAATCAAGTAAAAAATTTAAATTCATTGACGACACATCGATTAGTCGTATATTTATACATAAATTAATTAATAAAAAATATAAATTTAAATATTTCATCAGCAAATCACCAATCATTTTACATAAAATTGCACATTTACATAAAAACAAAATAAAAACTATATATTTTAAAACATTTGCGACAAATTTCTAATCATGCATGCGAAGAAAAAGCTCAACATTATTTTCTATTCTCTCGTTATCATTAAGTATATATATATATTTTGTTTTTATATATTTATTCAATTTATTTATCTCAAGAATAACGATTTCCGTTTGGTGAAAAAAAAATATAGTTCGTATTGCTTTTCATTACATGGCAAACGAAGATCCAGTTGGACCACCGACGTTGCAAGAGCAATTAGTAAGGCTCGAGTGGCTATATGTGTATAGCACATACATGTGCTATTTATTTTTCTCACATCGAAATTCATACACAGACACAGACATATACATGTATATTTATTAAATAGCCAATTTATATTTTATATATATGTATATATGTATTTCATAGCCATCATCACAGGGGCGTTGAGTGACTCTGTTTTAGAATTAATGATCAATAAGAAAACGGTGTGACGGTAACGACCGGTTTTAAGATCATTCACAAATACAAACACACACATTTATATATGTATATTTGCTTGATGAATTAAACGAGTTATCAAAACATGTATATTAATAATGCGAATAATAATAATTTTTTTTTATTTCATTCAAATGTAATTTAACTAGAAATTGGCAATAATGGCGCACATTATAATGAAGTACGAATTAAAATTAAATATAAATTTTTAAAATCAAAAAATAAAAAAGTCGTTAAACAGAAGTTGACGAGGATTTTTTTTAATTTTGTTTTTTTTTATGATGGTTGTGGGCACGCAGTGAATCGACTAAAGACATCAGTTGATCTGACTCGTAGATAAAATATATCATCATGATAAAAATAAGAGACTACGTCTATATACCAGTAGCTGGCCGTAAAAGGCCATCACATCTCTTATTCACTCACTCACTCACTAACTTTTTTATACATATATTTTTTTAAAAATCATCCAAGTAATTTTTTTTTCATTTTTTATATGCCACCCTTTTTGCTCTCCTCTCTGCATTTTGCGATATATTTTTACGAGCATTTCTGCAGTCACTGTCTCGTTATAGATGTCATTTTTTTATTTTTATTTATCTCGCAAGTCTCATTTTATTATTTATATTTTTATAATTTCTTAATTTTATATTTACAATTGCTATAAAAAAAATTATGTTTTTTTTTTTTTTTTAAATTACTTGGCTGTTATTTTAAAAATTTTATATTTTTTTTTACTAAATATTTTTTATTCAAGTGATAATACTCAGCTTACATTTAACAACCAATTAAATAAAATAATAAAAATATATTTAATGTTTTATTTTTTTTTTTTTTTTGAAATGTGATAAATGCGTCGAATGGATAGATATATAGACAAACGTGACTATATATATATATATTCAACAATTATATAGTAGTATAAAGATGTATGTATTTTATTATTTAAAACCTGGGTGGTCTTATGGCTCATTTTGGGCCTGGAGGAGATCGGTTGCAAGATAGCGTCTCGTGTTCTACGCGCCCTGATGAACAGCAAAAAGAATGATCGTCCAAGAGAAAATGTATCTTCTTCCTTCCATCAGCTCTAATTTTTTTTTATCCTTTATATATATAATATAGCAATAATGCGTAAGAAAGTAGTATGAGCCACTGCACATGTCTATTTTTTTTACCTTTTTGTTGAGCTACTTTATATTATATGCAGTTAAAATAATTAAATAAATGGAAAAAAAAATGTAATTATAATTAAATATTGCGTATATTAAATTGAAATTTAAAAGTGAATTTGGCATTTTCATTTTGTAATTGGGTTTTTTTTTCTTATTTTCATAATAAATACTGCATATATGATGTTTTAATTTTTTTTTTTCTCAAAAGCTACCAAGATTTGTGCCCTGTCCTTCATTAAGTAGATATAGAAAGTCGGCAAAGATCAAAGCGTGTCCAAAGAGGGTCCGCTTAATACCGGGTGGCAAGTTTAAAGTGTCGTAAAAATTATTAACTGCTGCCAAGCCTTGCTTATCGAATGATCATGGTACAGGGAGTCCCGATTAAGACTCTAAAAATAAGACATTCAACCCTTTATATCTGACAATGTGCATCATCAACCCTTTTACGCATATACCTATATGTGAGTGAATAAATTTATACATATAAATACCAAATTATTTTATTTTCAAACAAATTGGAGCACAAAAACGGCCAGCTGACACTTTAAATGTCAAATTAAAATATTCATCTAACAATATCTCTTTGACATTTAAAAAAAAAAAAACACTTGAAAAGTGTTAAAAAAAGAAATCAAATTAAATATGCTCTTAATTAAATCTACTTTCATCATTGCAAATAAAATTATAAAAAATATCTGTTTGTATATGATTTATTTGTCCCCGCACAGGCGTCATTATTGCATATCATACTCGCAACATCAAGTAATACGAGCACCAACTTGGTCGGCAAAAATTCTTTGTAGTACATAGATACTGAGACCGGAAGTTGTGCCATTCATACTTGTCGTGGCTGCGTGGCCTGCATGAATACATATGTGTACATATTGTGCACAATCTCATCTAAATAAAATCTCATCACCAAAAATATCCTGATAAGAGTTTTTCGCAAAAAGAGTATATGTATACATATATATATTATATATTTATTTATATTTTTAAATGGATTAATTACAACAATGTTGTAAACCTTGCCTCTGAATATTTAACTAAAATTTATATATTTTTAAAAAAAATAACTGCAAAGTATCATCAGCAGGAGGTTGAATGATGACGAGACAACAAATTGATGAAAAAAAAAAAAAAAAAAAATCATGTAATTCATTTTTTTACATATACACAGATTGATTGTGATGAAAGAAATAAAAAAATAACAAAGAAACTGTTATCTATTTTTTAAAAATTTTTTTTCCATTTTAAAATGACACGTGTATTAAATTGTTTCTCATTTGGCGTTTGTATTGGCTCGCGAAACGTGATGGGTGGTCCCGTATTTGTACATTATATAAAACGTCTTATACATATATATACATGATTTTTTTTCAAAACTCCTCCTTTCCTTTGCCATTGGCCTCCCACTATTTTTTCTCTGAAAAACATACCTTTTTATTTGATAAATATATATTTTTTATTTTCAAAATTGACGAAGACACTTTCACTTGGATTTTCCATTGAAATGTCGACATGTCGGATATTATATCTCAAGAGTACTTGAATAGTTGCGAATGTGCTGCAGTGTATATGTTAATTGAATATATATATACATTCAAGTACTTTTTTTTTTACATTTAATACGATATGTTTGTAAATTCGTGAAATACATACATACAAGTATTGCAGTTATATTAACATATGTAAATTTATTCAAAAACACAACAATGTGTACATAAAGTATTTAGTAAATGTATATACTGTCTGATAAAATTTTAAATGGTTTTTCAGAAATACGTGCATATAATCAGATTATAAATAATGTTTTTTTATCATAATTTAATTATTTATATATTCTGTGATGTTGATAACAAAAGTATTTATAATAAAAAATAAATAAATGTTTTTGAATAAAAATTTATTCAAATTTACACTCCATTAAAACAATTGATTAATACAATATAATTAAAATCCAAAAAAAAATATAGACATTAGATGGCTTTGATAAATCGACAAGCCAAAAATGGCAATTTCTAAATATTTTAAATTATATTTATTATTCACATATATAATAATTTATAATTTATAATTTATAAATGTGCATGTAGGGTAAAAAATTTGTGTATTAGTTTATCCAGTTTGTGTTTGAGGGGAAATGGTAGCGCATGTGTGGTCCTCTGAATGTTGTTACCTCCCTTGACTCTTAAGACTTTTAAAATACTCCATAATTTTACTCGTATCCTATACTGGTATCCTAGCAACTCAAGACGCTCAGCATCACTTTGACCAATCACAAGATTTCGGCTTACTTCGCTACTATTCGTTGTGTGACGTCATCGGTATCATTCAGTGACGTAACTATTACAAATTTAAATTTACACTGAAATACATTTTAATCGCTTTTCATTTGAACACAAGTTTTTTATCAAATTTTATAATAAATTTTACGAAAAAAAAAATGATTAACAAAAATTTCACAATAAATTATTTAATTTGCAAAAATAAGATGTATTAAAAAAAATAAATAAATATTAAATTAAATTATGAAAAAAAAAATATGTGATAATTGTTAATTTTTGGGTAATTTTGTATTTTTTTTGTTTTTGTATAAATAAATAGATGATACCCAAAAAAAGTTACGTGTTTGAATGTTGCGTGGTATTTTGTATGTGTTCTCTACATAGCACCATTATTTTTCTCCTTCTCAACTTTTTATCCATGGATGGGGGTCTTTCTGATGGTTTGTGTTGTGTTGTATATAGATGTGTTTAAAAAAGTAAAAAATATTTAACGGGTGGGATTATGATAAAAGTGGGGATGAATACGATCAACTATGGCCGGCATAAGTATCAAAGTTTTGCCACAAGGGTACCAAACAAATGTGACCAGAATATATTCTATCTTGAGTCTTCAGTACGAACTTGAACGGCTCCGGGTCGTCATCAAAAAAGTAAATCAAACTTTAACGAAATATAAAACAACAAACAAACAAATAACAATATTATTATTTTTTTTTTTTTTTTGACATAAAGAGTTACATGACACCCCCTTTTTAAAAGTTGTTTAATATTATTTTAAAAAACAAAAATTGTGATTAAATTTAGTAACTAAATTGTATAAATATTTATATTTATTAAAAAAAAAAAAAAAAAAACAAAAAGTCTTAATTTGTATCAACTAAATAAATAATAAATACGAGATAAATTTTCAGTTTTTTTATTTTATGAATGAAACAAGTTGAAAGAAAACAAACAAATTAAAAAGCCTTTAAATATTTATAATATTAAAAAGATATGATACTGTGCTAATAACAAGTAATTGGTTGGATAAACATATTTATTTAAAAAGAAAGTGTTTGAGAAGAGGATAAATAAAAATTATTATTTGAACAACTCTAGAAGGATCCAGTTGTGAGGATCAAGCAAATGCAAGCTGTGTAAAGCCCATACACACTATTTAATACAAAAGAGAGAAAAGAGAGAGAGAGAGAGACATAAAAAATAAAAAAATAAAATAAAAAAAGAGACGTGGTGGAGGTTCCCCAAGTGTGTTTTTTGTCTCACGACCGGATCGAATACGGGCGAGAGATAGACATACATGTACACCTATACACAAAATTCAGTGTTTGTTATTTTATATATATACATAGCTATGTGTATACATTTAGTGTCTCCAGCTTGGTGAACTTGAGTGGTATTCTTCTCTTTTATATATGTATTCGCGTGACTATCCAATACATTTGGAATTTCGAATGCGTGTTTTCTCGCGTCTTCAAAAAACATAAATACGAAACACAGTGGAATTTCATTCGGAGCAAATATATATTATAAATATTTATTTATTTATTTATTTACACACTGACACGTGGAGTTTTTTTTTTTTTTTTTTGATTATTAATAATTAATTGGCAAAGTTGTATTGTGTTTTGTGTTTGTGAGTGCAGAGCACTATTCAGTGTCTAATCATTAAATTACCATTGTTATAGTGATTGTTGTAATTTGTTAGTGTTTGTGTTTGAAAATATATAAATGAATTGAAATATAAAAAAAATAAAATAAAATAATAAGTGTGTCGTACTGGAGCAGATGTATGACAAATCATGGTTTCAGCTTCCGGTCCTACAGGGATCCTAGCGGGACGCCCATTACAAAATCATCATCGTCAACAGCAACAACAACAACAACAACAACAACAACATCAATATATGGAAAATGTCAATGATGAAGATGAAAGAATAAATAATAATGATAAAATTATTAATGAAGAAAATAGATTACGACATGAATCGGATTTATACATCAGGCCAAGTTGGACTGATGCTGCAATTGCTCTTGATCAACTTGAAAAGGTAATTTCTATACCATTAAATTTATCAAATATATTTTTTGCTGCTAACTTTCACACACGTAGGTGGTCCACAAGACTGTCTTTGATACAAAAAAAATAAAATTACAACTCAATGATGTTTTTTTTTTTTATTATTATTATTTGTTAGGTGTAGCAAGACAAAATAGTCATCATTATATACCCCAAGCGAATTTTTACCTTTTATATATTTAATTTTTTAAATGTCTCAATTCTTTACGATGATAATGGTGGTATTATTTGGTTGCTTTTGTGAAAATGTGCCGACTATTTATCGAGCGGAACAAAACGCAAAGAAATGCATGCATCTCTTTTACAGTATCTTTTTTTTATTTCTCTTTTTTCTTCTTCTTCTTCTTCAGCATCATCATCATCATCATCATCACCATCACCATCACCATCATCATCAGCATCAGCATCATCCTCTTCTTCTTCATACATATATAGTTTTTTTTTTTTTTTTTTTTTTTTTTTTTTTTTTCTTTTTTGTTTTTTTTTTTTTTTTTTTTTTGATGGCTGGATGTGTTGGGAAATAAAGCCCTTGAATTAACGTTTTGTTTAAACATATAGCTATATATAGTGTCAGTGAATTCTAAAACTTGTGTTAATAAAGACACCAATTAAAATTCCTTCTAATACTCATCCAATCTTGAATTATTGAATTCAAAAGATAAGCTTGATAGATTAATTATCATACAAACTATTTATTATACACATTTTTCTAAATCGTTTCTTTTTTCGGCTAATTAAAAGCTGGTCAAAGAAAAAAGAAAAAAAAAAAAAAAAAAAAGGTAGACCAATTTATTTTCCTTTCGGAAAATGTATGTCTCAAGCAGATGTGAAAATTTTACAATAGCGCAAAAATTCCTTTCATCTTTTGCGTGTGGTGATTCCTATTTTTTTTTTTTTTCCTCTTCCACCTCCTCCTCTTCATCATCATCATCATCATCGTAGTAGTCGTCCTCGTCGTCATCATCATCGTTGCCGCCGCCACTGAAAATAAATTGAAAAAAAAATAAAAAATAAAAAATAA